>QNQO01011056.1:0-98675 GCA_003290165.1 Berberis thunbergii | reverse complement strand
TGAAATCGAAGGAAACCTCAATCGATCTCTCCTCTGCGCTGCCTCGATCTCTCCTCTGCGCTCCTCTGCTCCTCAATCGATCTCTCCTCTGCTCCTCTGCCTCGATATCTCCTCTGCGCTGCCTCGAAGGAAACCGTTGGGTTTCTCTCTGTAACGAAAATCCTTCACCCAATGACCGCCCAAACTCTTTCTATTCCCCATTTTTTCGCAAGCGGGAAACCTGTTTTCGCCAAAGCGGAAAACGCGTTTTCGCCAAAGCGCGAAAGTCCTTCCTCCACGCATGCGGCCCACGTGCAAAACGCTCTTATTAGCAACGGTTTTTGGCCGTTTCCCCTTATAGCCACGGTTTTGAGCCGTTGCTAAATATAACCACGGTTTTGAGCCGTGGCCAATTTTTTTTTAGCAACGGTTTTAGACCGTTGGCATTATAGACACGGTTTTCAGCCGTGGCAAAGATACCAACGGTTTTGAGCCGTGGCCACAGTTTTAGCCACGGTTTTAAACCGTTGGTAATTATAGCCACGGTTTTGTGCCGTGGCAAATAAACCAACGGTGTTTAGCCGTGGCCAGTTTTTTTTTTGTCACGGTTTTAGGCCGTTGGTAATTATAGCCACGGTTTTAGGCCGTGGCAAATCAACCAACGGTTTAAAACCGTGGCCAGCTCGGCGTAGCTAAACGGGGTTTTTGGTGTAGTGCCAATACTCTGAGAATGTCAAATCTGCAGACAATGGTGGCCCATATAAATTTTTGATCTGGACTTGCCTTATTTTAGATAGGGATTCTGCCTCGACCCACTTGGTGAAGTAGTCGATGGCGACAAGAAGGGATTTTTTTACTAGCCGATGCCGGGAGTGGCCCGACGATGTCCATTCCCCATTGTGGGAACGACCATGGACTAATCAATGAAGTCAGTGGTTGGGCCGACATATGGGTATATGGCGTGAATCTCTGACATTTGTTGCACTTGCGAACAATATCTTTTGCATCTCGCTGCATGGTGGGACACTAGTACCCTAGAGTCAGGTCCTTGTGGGCGAGGGTTCTCCCACCTGGGTGATTCCGACAAATGCCGCTGTGAATAGTTTCCAAGACTTGGTTTGCCTCTGAAGGCGATAGACACTGGAGCAGGGGCCTTGTCACTAATCTTCTATATAACTTCTCGTTTAGGAGAGTGTACATTGCTGCTTTGTTTTAAAGTCTTCGTGCTTCGACCGTCTCGGTCGGTAAGGCTCCCGACGCTATATATTCTAGTATCGGAGTCATCCTGTTTGGTTGTGCTTCCACGGCGTAGATATCTCTGTGCTTATCTTCATCTAGGCTTGAACTTTTTTATACTCGATGAGGCCACTGGAGACTTCGTTGGAGGCTGGGGCTTCTTTTGCTAGCTCGTCAGCTCTTTGGTTATCATCTCAAGGGCACTGTGTGAGTTGGCAGCTCTTGAATTAGCCCATTACGCCAAGTACCTCGTTACAATATGCTATCATGTAGGGATTTTGCTATTGAAATCTTCTTTGACCTGGTTGACCACTAGTCTTGAGTCGTTGTATGCTGTTAGGTGATCTATGTCGAACCTGAAAGCTAGCTTTAGGCTGAACAGGAGTGTTTCATATTCGGCCTCGTTATTTGAAGCGGGGAAGTCGAATCTGACGGCCTTTTCGAGGGTGTATCCGTTGGGGGAGTGGAGTGTGATCCCTGTTTTGTTCGCCCTATCAGTTGAAGATCTCTCGCAGCGCACGATCCATGGTTAGACATCTGATTTCAATGGTTGAAAGTCTACCGTTGGCTTTTCTCCGCCGATAAATTCAGCGATGAAATATGCAAGCGCCTGGGCTTTGATGGTTGTTTTTTAGGCGTAGCTTATGTCTAACTGCCCGAGCTCAATCGCCTATTTCACCACCCTGCCAGACAGCTCGGGTTTATGTAATACCAAGCGGAGTGGATGTTTGGTCAGAACCGTTATGGAGTGGGCCTGAAAATAGGGCATTTGTTTCTTAGAGGATCGACTAGTGCCAAAGCTAACTTTTCCAGGTTTGGATAGTGTGTTTTTGTTTCTATGAAGGTTTTGCTGATGTAGTATACTGGTCTCTGGGTTCCTTGTTCATCTCGTACGATGGATGAACTGATAGCGTGTTTGGAAACAGACAAGTACAAGTATAGTGTTTCACCTATCGCAGGCTTCAAGAGTAACTTCGGACTCCCCATATATGCATTCAGGTTCTGAAAAGCTCGTTCGCATTCCTCGTTCCATGAGAATCCTTTGTTCCCTCTTAGTATCTTGAAAAATGGGAGGCATTTGTCGGACGACTTTGATATAAATTTGTTGAGTGTTGCTACCCTCCCAGTCAGGCTCTGAACGTCTCTAATATTGTACGGAGATTTCATGCCGATAAGAGCCCAAATCTGTTTTGGATCAGCTTTGATCGCCCTTTTATTCACTATGTAGGCTAGAATTTTCTCCGACTCAACTCCGAACGTGAACTTTTGTGGGTTGAGTTTCATTACGTATTTCTTGAGCTGATCGAATCTTTGGCAAGATCTCGTATGTGGTCGGGGCTGCGAAGGCTCTTGACCAGCATGTCATCGATGTATACTTCCATATTTCTACCGATCTGCTATTTGAACATTTGGTTGACTAGTTGTTCGTAAGTAGCCCCTGCATTCTTCAAGCCGAATGGCATTACCCTATAGCAGTATATTCCTCTTTCCATTACGAAAGAGGTTTTCTCTTGATCTAGGGGTGCATCAATATTTGGTTGTAGCCTGAATAGGCGTCCATAAAGCTGAGTAGGTTGTGTCTCAAAGTGGCGTTTATGATTTGATCGATGTAGGGGAGTGGGAAGTTGTCCTTTGGGCAGGCTTTGTTTAGGTCAGTGTAGTCTACGCACACTCTCCACTTCCTTTTTTTTTTACGAGAACGGCGTTTGCCAGCCAATCGGGGTATCGTGCGTCCTTGATCATGTCTGCGTCGAGTAAACATTGTACCTCTTTGTTTATAATCGCGTTCCTTTAGGGAGCCACATGCAGCTTCTTTTGCCTGATGATTTTCTTAGACAGGTTGACCTCGAGATAATGAGTGATTATTGACTGATCGATCCCAACCATATCCCGCATGGTTCAGGTGAAAAATGTCTTGATTATGCTGCAACAACTCCATAAGCTGTTTTGCCACTACCTTGCTTAGGCGGGAACCGATCTGAATAGCCTTGTTGTTTTGAGAGTTGTCGAGGTAGATTGTAACGGCTTCTTCCTCTAGCTATCCGGCATTGGGTTTTCCTTGAGAGCTTACTGGTGTCTCGTTACCCAATACCTGTTGTTCTTCTCTTGTGCTTTGGGTTGTTGGGAGGGTAGTCTTGGCCGTTGGATTTGTTGCCTGTTGAGGACTGCCGGGAGGCAAAGTCACCATGTATTGGCATTTCCTGGCCACCAACTGGTCTCCTCTCAATGTATTAACCGCTTGGTTTGTAGGTTACTTGAGGCACTAGTGCAGGGTGGAGACCGCCGCTCCCATATGATGTATCCAGGGTATTCCTAGAACCGCATTGTATGCCGAAGGCGTGTCGATCACTATGAACTCTTGAAAGAAATTTTTATGAGTTGGCTGCTCTCTCGCTATTATTGTCAGTTGTATCTTTCCCACGGGGAGCTATGTTTCGCCACTAAAGTCACTAGATGACTATCATGGGTCAATGTTGCTTCGTTTAGTTGCATGTTGTGGAGCATGCGGAAGAACAAGATGTTCATTGAGCTTCCATTCTAAACCAAGGTCCTTCTCACCTCCCAACCCGCCAAGAAAATTGTCACCACTAGAGCGCCATCGTGCGAGAGTTGTATGCCCTGGAGATCCTTCGGCAAAAATGCCAGCGGCAAGGATGAGTCGTGCCTCCGATCGCATTGCAGCGGATGCTCTCCACGTATCGCTTGAATCCTCATAACAAGTAGAGCCCTCTTTCTGGACCTATTGGATAGTTCGAACTCGGAATGTGCTCCATGAAGCATATGTGCTCTGTTGGCTGATGGCTCCCCGGGTTCGGTTCCCCTCCGTCTTTCTCCCAAGACAATGAAGTTTTGTGTTTTCTTTGTCAGACCCCCTTTAGTGTCTCGTCAGGGCTCTGCTTCATTGATTCGAGCATCTTAACCATCGACAGGGCCTGGTGTATAAAAAGATATCGTACATCCGACCCGGGGTTCAACGGTGTTACCTTTGGCGCGGATCTATAGTTGGTTGCCCGTGCACCAAAGGATCCGCCTAGAGAGGTGGTGCAGTGATGGTCTGAGCTTCAGATGTGCCCCCTAGTTTCTTGTTGTTGCTTGACCTAGCTGTCACCATCTCTCTAGGTTTTGAAAGGATACGACGCTTAGTGTAAAGTTAAGAATTATGTCATTTCCACGGACGACGCCAAACTGATGCAGTCTTTTTTCGCTCCCTACTTTGACCTAGTCCCACTGAGCTACACAAGTAATGCACGTGAGCCACATACCACCGTGGGGTGGCCGATGGCACTCCGATGCTAAAGTCAGACATGGCTCTAAGGAAGGTTTAATAACAGGGAACTTGTAGCGTACTTTAGCTTACCAACCTCATGTCTTATTTATAGTGCAATGAGTCCTGGTTTTGCTAGGCCATCGTAGGTGTAGTTTAGGAAAAAGATCTTCGTGGAGGTCCCTCCCTAATTAGGAGTCATGTTGTAGGATGGAAGTTCTCTGTTTAGCTCTGTGTTCCTAGATACGCGGGAGATAGTTCTCAATCCAAGAGAAATCCGTTGAAGGGAGTTTCCCTATGTGGAAGATACTTTGGTGTTTGCGTTTAGTACTTGCCTGAAAGGGGCTTAGGGTATTGAGGATAGTTGTGAGACGTGTGGGCCTAGCATGCTGTGAGAGCTCAAGTCCACTTGAAGGACTGTAGTTAGGCAGGCTTAGAATCGCTTGGGCCGGATCAGTGTTGGGCTGACGCTTGAGGTCCTAATTCCTCAAGATCATCATGACATGTGTACGATTCCGACGTGTGACCGTTTTATGTATCATCAAAAATGTTGGGTATGGGAATAGAACCCATGAACTGTTGGTGCTTTAAGTTTTATACGATCCATTAGATGCTTATATTTGGATAAAATCTCAGCCATTTTTAATCTCAAACCTTAAACACCATCCTGATTTATAATATAGACTAGGGTATTCCCTGTGCCGTTTGCACGATAAAAGTTTAATATGATAAATAGAGTTTAGTCTAATTTAAATATCAAGATAAATGAATATCAAAATGTTGGGTCAGAGAATCGAACCCATGCACTCTTAGTGCTTTAAGTTCTACACTATCTGTTAGATTCTTATATTTGGTTAAATCTCAGCTATTTTTTTTATCTCAAACCTCAAATACCATCCTGATTTGTATAATAGATAATGTTGTCTATAATTATAAAAAGTAAGCCTTATAAGTCATTTTCCCTTTATTTGTTATCTATCTTAAAGAAATTATGGCAATTATTTATTAGTGGAATGGTAGTATGGATCTATTTAGATTCGGCAGCGACTATTTCACACCACCTAAATTATTGTCCCTTACCACCATATCAACATTTTTTCTCCCACACCACCTACTTTATTTCCCACGCCACCACTTCTTTCCCACATCACCAATAAAATTTCAAAATTAAAATTTTATCTCTCATCCTTCTCTTCATCTTCTTCTTTTCCTCCCTCCCTCTCTTTTCATCAAACACCACCATCACCCCGCCATCATCACCACCACCTCACCACCGCCACTTCTTTCCTCCCCTCCACTGCCACCTTTCTTCCTCTTTTCTCCGTCAAGTACCACCACCCGGTCACCTCTCGTTCGTTTTGTCTCTGAAAATATGGTAGTATCCCTGAATTTGGTTCAATTTAAATGTTCATATGAAACCGATTCTCAAGCTCATCAAAACGTAAAAATTGTAATACTCTTAGTCATCTAATAAACACAATTTGAATGAATTAAAAACGTTGTGAATTGAACAATTTATGATCATTTTACTAAACTCACTCAAACTATAAAAAAAAAAAATTAACAGGTATTGTCCCTGATTTCGGCTTATTGAAACCGATTCTCAAGATCATCAATAACATAACAATTGTAGTACTCTAAGTTACCTAATAAACACAAATTGAATCAGTTGAAAATGTTTGGAAATGAGCAAGTTGCGATCATTTTACTAAAGTCACACAAATCTGTCTCGCAAATAAAACAGGGTAGTGTCACTGTTTTTCGACCAACTTATACGCTTGATTGAGACCAATTCTCAAGCTCATCAAATTACAAAAAATGTAGTACTCTGCGTTATCTAATAAATACAATTTGATTCACTTTACAATGTTTTTTAATGAGAAAGTTATGGTCTTTTTACTAAAGTCGCACAAATCTGTCTCGCAATGAAAAAGGGGCAGTGTCCCTAACTTTCGGCCAATGTATACTATCTATTGAGCTCGATTCTAAAGATCATCGAAACAAAATTTGTAGTGCAATGAATTATCTAATGAACAAATTTTGAATTGCTTGAAAATGTTTTGAAATAAGAAAGTTATGGCTATTTTACGACAAATACGCCAAATGTCAAGAAGAAAAAAAAGTTTGTTTTCACCCATTCGCATTGGGCAATGCGAGGAGGAGTCTCAAATTCGCTCAAATCTATGCGAATTAATGTCTCCAATTCACCTAGATCTATGTGAATGTGAGACTTCCACTCGCATGTCTCACATGGACCTTTGTGAATTTGAGACTCCCACTCACATTGTTCAATGCGAATGGGTGAAATTTGACTTTTTTATCTGGACAGTTTGAGTATTTGTCGTAAAATGGCCATAACTTTCTCATTTCAATACATTTTCAAGTGATTCAAATTATGTTTATTAGATAACTTAGGGTATTTTTGGTTACATGGGATCCTATGCCATGGGAATCCATTATGGGATCCCAACATTTTAGGCTAATTTGATACATCACTACACATCTACCATTTAACCACCATTTGATTTTGTGATCGATGGTGGGAATGAAAGTCCCATGAACATGAGAATCCTACTCCTTGGTCCCTCAAGGGATGTGATTCTCATTTTCATGGGACTTCCATTCCCACCATTGATCACAAAATCAAATGGTGGATGTGGAGTGATACATCAATTTAGCCTAAAATGTAGGGGTCCCTCATGGATTCCCATGACATAGGATTCCATGCAAACAAACACACCCATAGAGTACTAAATTATTCTTGAGCTTGAAAATCGGCCTCAATAGAGAGTATAAGCTGGCCGAAAGTTATGGACACTACCCCGTTTTCATTTCGGGACAGATTTGCATGACTTTATTAAAATGCTCATAACTTGCTCATTTCAAAACATTTTAAGTGATTCAAATTGTGTTTATTAGGTAACTCAGAGTACTAAAGTTTTCGTGTTTTGATGAGCTTGAGAATCGATCTCAATCAAGTGTATAAGTTGGCTGAAAGTCAGGAATATTACCCCATTTTCTATTCGGGACAGATTTGCTTGACTTTAGTAAAATGAACATACCTTGCTCATTTCAAAACATTTTAACTGATTCAAATTATGTTGGATGATACATCAAAATAGATTGATCATCATGGTCGCACATGTCACACAAAGACCTATCACGAAGACACAGCGAACAACCTATTGGGGCAACTCATGAAGCCCGGTAGTAATAAAGCTAATTACATAGGCTCAGACGAGGCCCGCTAATAAGGAAAACCGTCAGGACCTAAATGCAGGCCCATACGAATTCAGGCCCAACACGGGTTCCTTCATAAAGAAGGAAAACGTTGCACCAAGAAAGAGTCATAGAGCGACTTACGCCTCCATGATCGCATCTCCATTAAGGGGAAAACTGTTACAAAAAACATTTCCTTCCATTGCGCCTTACATGCTTAAGTTACGTGCAGAGTTAACCACGATCATTATAAAAGGTAAAGGGAACATTCGACAAATGTATGCAACTTTAACTGAGTTTTGCCAAATTTACATCATTCTTCCAACATAGTTACTTACTTAAGCATCGGAGTGCCTTCGGCCACCAAAAAGGTGGTCCTTGGCAGTCTCACAATTGTTTTGCATGTCAAACTCATAGGAGGACGATTTTTGGACGCATCAGTTTGGAGCCGTCTGTGGGGAACGACGAGTTTCCTCTTTACAGAACACACAGTGATAAAGTTAACCACAACCTAACAAAAGATCGACAAGCCATCAAATAAAATAATGCAGACTGCAAATCACGACAATTCTCCCTCCGATGCACTACTAACAGCTGGAGAAGAAGATACAACCCAGATCACCTAACCAATAGTCCAAACAACCCAAATATTTGATGACGATGTCGTGGACCCTCGGGTGGATTTCCTCATAATCCAAATGGAACACGTGACAAAAATGCTGGAAAAGATTACACGGGAGCACACTCAACTAGCCAATCATGTTCAGGTGCAGCCACAACAAAACTCAGCCAATCAAGTCCGAATAAGTGATGAAATCGCAGCAGACCCCCAACAAGGAAACTTCAAAAGCAGTGAGTTCCCTCGAGGTAAGAATCCACTATATGAAGGAACGCTTATTGAAATCTCGTTCAGAATAAGGGTCACGAATCCTAACGTACTATATGAGTTGGAAAAATCGTTGTTCTCCGACGCCCTCATGAAAATAGCAATGCCGAAAAAATTCACTCTACCAAAATTCGAGGTATATGATGGCACTTCCAACCCAACTGATCATTAAGACACTTCCACCGCATGATGGCATTGAAGGAGACACAAAATCAATCTTATGTAGAACATTCCCAATTAGCCTCACTTCTACAACAATGAACGGGTTCAATAGCCTACCACCGAGATCAATAGATTCCTTTCAAGCTTCGGCCACCGCTTTCATCACAAGATTCATCGAAAGCCAGCAAATGAGGAAAGGGCCACACTACCTCCTGCACATCAGACAGAAGTCTGACGAAACAATATGGAAATATGTCACCCCCTTTACCAATGAATTGACAATGATCTACAGATGTAGCAATGACACAACCACTGCAATGGTCGAGTTCGCATCGGAGTGGAGGAAGGAACGATTCGCGACGACGAGAATTCGAAGGGTCGCACCCAACGCAAACTCGACACGAACGGGTAACAAGCGTAATGAAGACCGCATACAAACCCTACACAACCCTAATGAAAAGTCGAGTGAATGTACTAAAACACATAGTGAAGTGGGACAATGTCAACTGGCAGCTTCGGATGAGAATGGATCCGAAAAGAATAGACAAAAATAAATATTGTTCATTCCACAAGGATCATGGGCATGATACTGAAGAATGCTACAACTTAAAAAACGAAATCAAACACTGGGCTCGGAAATGACTACTCGACGAGTTCACCAGAATGCCAAATAAACAGATAGCATGGAAGGAGAAAGCGGACAGTACTGCAAGATCAAAATAACAATCAAGAGAAATGATATATACCACACACTGCAAAGTTGGAGGAAGTAGAGCACGTGAAGCGACTAGGCTAACTTCTCACTCAAACTAATCTATATTGGAACTGGAGTACTGACAAAATTCTTGATGAATACACAAAACATGGAGAAGTTTGCATCAGCCAATTCGTACAAGTCAAAGGGCCCACTTGCAGGTACAATCTCAAATCAAATCACTAACAACGTACGAGGACGAAACAAAGAAAAACAAAGTGACATAAACTTTAGCCCAATACAAGGGTCGACAACAAGCAAAGGAAGACAAAACAAATCATATTTCAAACCAGCATAAACACCATGACGACCAAGGCAGATGACAAAAACAAGGGAACATCAATAAAGATTACGAATTCAGAGACTCAAAATCTTTGCACGGACAACAAAATAAATACGTCTATAAATTAGTCATACAAAGCAATCAAACGACAAAAATCGAACACAACTTCTGGTCTGATCAATCAATAAGTAAAGGTTGAACACCCGAGTCGCCTAAACACAAAAAACTCTTAATCGACTGAGATGTCGAACTAACAAAGTAAAGGTTGGACACCCAAATCACCTAAACACAAAAAACTTAGAATCGATTGAGATGTCGAACTAACAAAGTAAAGGTTGGACACCCGAGTCACCTAAACACACACAAATTCTAATGGACCTAGATGTTGAACTAACGAAGTAAAGGTTGGACGCCCGAGTCACCTAAACACAAAAACTTCTAATCAGTCGAGATGTCGAACTAACGAAGTAAAGATTGGACACCTGAATCACCCAAATGCAAAAACTTTGAATCAATCGAGATGTCAAATTAACGAAGAAAAGGTTAGACACTCGAGTCAACAAAACAAAAAACCTCTAGTCGAACAAAGTATCAAAATAACAAAAGAACTCCGAGACGAAATACACAAAGTCAGAGCTAAGGGAACGAGTCAATACAGTATGAAAAGATACATGTGAAAACAATCCTTTACGAGCGAATTAGAAAGAATAACAGCGGCCAACCTTTAAACAAGCACGAAAGCAATTATAAAAGAACTTGATGCAAAAACCATGATAGTTATAACAAAATTAAAAAGAAGAGGAAAAACAAGAAAAGTTAATTTTCAATGATAAACACTACTTTGTTACATCCAAAGAAGGTGATAAAGAAGCGGGAAAAGAAACAGGAGCAATGGTAGGATCAGTATAAGTTGGAACAAGAAAAGAAATCTTTTCAGAGGAAGAGAGCATCAATGGCTTAGAAATACTTGTTGATAAAAGGGGCAATGACTCCTCTGCTACTGAAGCAGATTCCTCGGCGTCATCATCCTCAAATGCCTCACCGACCAAGTGACGATATTTAGACAAGTCTTCGTCAAGCCATTCTAATGATACAACAAAATAGACGGACCATCACGACCGCACACATGGCATAAAGCCCAATCACGAGAATACAGCGTCTGATCCATTGAGTTAGCTCATAAAACCCAAAAGGATTGAGGACAATTATAGAGGCCCAGAATAGGCCCACCTCTAAGGAAGCGTAAGTGGGATCCAAATCCAGGGCCAGACGAATTCAAGCCAGTTATACGTTCTCTCATAAAGAATAAGAACGTTACACCAAAAAAGAGTTGTGGCGGGACCTACGCCTCCACGAATGCATCTCCATTAAGGAGGAGACTGTTACAGAGACACTTCCTTTCGTTGCGCCTCACATGCTTAAGTCACGCAGAGAGTTAACTACGACCATTATAAAAGGTAAAGAGAACTTTCGACAAAGGTATGCAACTTTAACTGAGTTTTGTCCATATTTACTTCTTCAACCGGAGTTACTCAAGCATCGGAGTTCCTTCGTTCATCAAAAAGGTGGTCTTTAGCAGTCTAACAATGGTTTTGCAGGTCAAACTCACATGAGGACAATTTTTGGATGCATCAATTTGGCGTCGTCTGTGGAGAACAAGTTTCCGCTTTATAGAAGACACAGTGACAAAGATTCATCACAACCTGACAAAGGGCGAACCGACCATCAGATAAAATAATGCAAACCCCATATCACAACAACTACTCTTCCAATGCACCACTAACAATCGGATGAGAGAAGACACAATACCATTAGCATCTGAAAATGTGGATCCACTACACGCAATAGTTCAAATAGCCCAGACGGTTGTCGGTGCTGCCACGAACCCTCGGGTAGACTTGCTCATGGCCCAGATAAAGTACATGACGAGGATGCTAGAGAAAATCGCCAAATAATGCATTCAGCCAGCCGATCCTACTCCTGCACTACCTCAGCAAAACTTCATTATCCAAACTCTAGGGAGTCGAAGCTTTAGTGGAACCCCAACAGGGAAACGTTGATAGCAACGAACTCAATCGAGACTAAACTCCGCAGTGTGGCGGAACAGTTGCTGAGATTTTGTTCAGGATCGGAGTCACGGATCCGACCATACTATACGAATTGGCCAAGCCACCATTCCCTAACGAACTCATGAAGAAGGCAATGCCAAAGAAGTTCACTCCGCCAAAATTTGAAGTGTACGATGGCACCACCGACCCGACTGATCACCTAAGATACTTTCACCCTATGATAGCTCTAAAGGAAACCACATAGTCAATCCTGTGCAGAACGTTCCCGACCAGCCTCACTTCCACAGCAATGAACTGGTTCAATAGCTAACCGCCAAGATCAATAGATTATTTCCAAGCCTTAGCCACTGCTTTCATTACCAGATTCATCGAGAGCCAACGGATGAGGAAAACCTTTTGCACTTCCGACAAAAACCGAACGAAACAATACGGGAATACACAGTACTCGTTTCACCAATGAACTAACAATGATTGATGAATGTAGTGACGACACAGCCATTGCGACTTTCATCTCACGATTGAAAAGAGGTTCCTTTGTTTATGCACTTAACATGGAACCTCCAAAAGGCATGGCAGTCCTACTACACAGAAACATTTTTCCCTCGAGGAAATGAAAGCTGAAAGGAAAAAGAACAACCAAGAGAGGGAGAACCATTCGAGGAAGCGAGAAAGAAAAAATGAAAGAAGACGAGATAGCGGATCATGGGATGACAACAGTCATTTAAAGAAACATCAAAACGACGGGCACACGGAGTCCAACCAGCAGGAATCCAGGAAATCGCAGTCGGCACGACCCAATCATGAGCGAATAACCAACGTAATGAGGAAGGAGTATAAATCATACACAGCCCTAAAAAGAAAATCGTACTGACATCTTAAAACACATATCGAACTGGGAGAATGTCAACTGACCTACAAGAATGAAAGGATACCCGAAAGGACGAGACAATATAAGATATTGTTCTTTCCACAAGGATCATAGGCATGATACCGAGGACTGCTACAAATTAAAAGAAGATATCAAACATTGGATCCAGAGAAAACGACTGAACGAGTTCGTTAGCACATCAGATAAGTAGTTCAAGGGCAAGGAAAAACGGATGCTACTGCCACGAAATCAAAGGAGCTATATGGAATTAATATATGCCCTACACAGCATTCGCCCTGGGAAGGAAGCACTTCCCACCCAAACAGACCCATATCAAAGTCAAGAGTCCAACACTCAAAAGACTTCAACAACAGAAAGAAATTCGGCCAAAATCAATTGCAAAGGAACTAACCAACTACATCAGGCCACAACAACCAGAGCCAAACGAAGAGCAACAACCATGCGAGCAAATAAAGTCATAAATTAGAAGGAATAACAGAGTCATGAGTACCAAGTCGACAAGAGTGTCACACAAAATGAAGCAAAAGTTGGGTACTTGAGTCAAACTAAACAAAAACTTCTAATCGACCGAGGTGTCGAGTTAATGAAGTAAAAGTTGGATGAACGAGTCAACTAAAAGGAAATGACTTTGAGTCGATCTGAGTGCCGCACAAAATGAAGCAAAAGTTGGACGCCCAAGTCAAACTAAACAAAAACTTTTAATCGGTCGAGGTATCGAGTTAACGTAATAAAAGTTGGACGAACAAGTCAACTAAAAGGAAATGACTTCGAGTCGACCAAAGTATCGCACAAAACAAAGCAAAAGTCGAACACCCGAGTTAAACTAAACAAAAACTTCAAATCGATCAATAATAGTGTTAACGAAATAAAAGGTTCAACTAAACAAAACGACTTTGAATCGACCAGAGTGTCACATAAAATGAAGCAAAAGTTGGACACTCGAGTCAGAAAGAAAAAAAATTTTGAATCGATCGAGGAATCGAGTTAACGAAGTAAAACTTTCAACTAAATGAAACAACTTTGAATCAGACTATAGCGTTGCACCTGGAACAAATGAGCCAATTGAACGAAGCAACTTCGTATCACGACAAGCTAGCAAAGCAAGATATAGGCGTATAATTCAAAGGAGAAAATACGCAAGCAAAGCAACCTTCCACAACAATTCAGAAACAACAAGTATAAGATAAGGGCATGCGCACTAAAACATGGGAAAAATCAAATCACCGAAAGGTTACTACAAACATTTGTGAAACATCAAATGCAAATTTCAAGACAATGACAAGTGAACAAATTCGATAAAGGAACTAATTCCATTCATTCAAAATTCGTTCAATTACAAAAGCAACAACAGAAGATTAAGGGGAAACATTTATAACATCCTCGACAATATCACCCGCAGAAGCCGGATCAACAACAGAGACTCCTTCAAGAAGAAGAAGCGTTTTTTCGGCCTGTGGGACACCTGGAGGATCTTCAGCGACATCTCCAATGGCATCTTCCACACCCTCAAAAGTTTGATGCACCAAAGGATAATACTAGGTCAAATCAACACCAAGACCCTCGATATAATCCATAAGCTTAGTCCGACCATCAACAACACGTCGTCAATCTGCCACCTCCATAACACGGAGTATATCCTTAACAGAAGCAAGCTCACTTTTTACATCGATAAGTTGGCCCTCGGCAATAGAAAGCATCACAGAGGAATCAGCCTTTACCTCGTCAAACGAAGACAACAATTACTCCACCCTTTTCTTAGCAATATTGCAATTTTTAGAGTGCTCTATCATGGCACGCACAGTCTCATCATGGAGCACCTTCTCAGTAGAAAGTTCCTTCTCCACATCGAACAAACGTGTGCGGACACCTTCCAAGTCAACTCTCAGAGATTCTAGTGCGGCCACAGACCGATCCCATGCACCTTCCATCTCGGCCAACGACACTCGAGCAACTTCAACACCCTTGGTTTGTTTAGAGCATCGCATTTTTAACGCATCATACTAGTAAAGAACATGGGAGAACACCAGGAGAAGCATGAAAAGCTTCCTGTCCAAGGAAACCATAAGATTGTGATTGACCCGACGAATCAAGCTCATCACCCTTGCATAGGCGAGATGAGTCATCCCCTCCATTACAAGCCTAACACCATCCTCAAGGTGAAGGTTCGGATTCAGCACGGACATTGGGGGCATCTCTACTGACCGCCTATGCCATTCATTTATCATATTGCATGCACCATCCTGCACACCAAGACGAGAAAACTAACATAACTTCCCATCTGATTTAACTCGGATCTCCTCAGAAGTAGGATCCTTCCAACTGATCCACGGATGAAGAACGCGATGATCAAGTAGTATGGAGGAACCACAAACACCCATGGCCAAAAAGGACGAGGAAACAACATGAGAACCTCCATCACCATTTCGTCGCTCAGTAGAGGCGAAACTAATGACAGCCGAAGGGTTCAAGTAGATCACCAACGGAGGAATCTCCATCCCTCCATCAGCAAGAAGGGAAAGAGAAGGAGGACGAGACTACAACTCAGATACCAGACCTCGACTACCAAGTTCTTCAGATTGAACAATAGCCAACTGGAGCATCTTGTCATCCAAAGACCGAGGATCTTCTTCAAAACATTGACAATGTCAATGCCACCATAAGCAGAGATAAGCCTTTTTCACCATCATCCAAGGGACGAAGAATATCTTTCTCACTCCTCTCCAGAGCCAACCTCAACTCTTTCGCCTCCTGCAGATAGCAGCAGTCCTCCCTCGAAGGATCTTTGTCCATAGAATTCGAATAAAGAGTCGTGCGACGCACTCACCGCTTCGACGGACTCACCGGCCTCGCCACTTTCCTCTTTTCTAGATGGATCAGTAGTTGTACGAATAGGAGCATCGAGTTCCGTAACATCAGAGCCCACTTTTCGATCAACGATCACTTCATCGACGAAAGCACGGGCAGCAATCTCCGCAACCTACCTCACAGTCAACAAAGCTCATTCAGTCTCATTCATGGTGTATATGTCACTACACCTCACCATATCATCAGTAAGATGGGAACCCAACGAGACCACCGAAAGCCCCAAGAAGCGCTCACTGATAATCTGCTTCTCAGCAGTCAATTTCATATTTTGATGTTTGAGAAGAACTCGGAAAGACCTTACTAATGGAAGACCATGCAAATTGAAGTGGCTAGAACCAGCAGACACATAGAACCAATCTCGCAACCAACCCCTAATGTCGTCATTAAGGTTATCAAAACACGCAAGAGAATACATAAAACAGATATGGTTGGACGTCACATTGAACCCCACCAAGGAATGCAAGATTCAAGGTGTTAAAAAAAATACCAGAAAGAATGGCCCTAACATACATGGCAACCATGACCATCCAGTCAGTCGACCCCATTTGAGCAGGAGGAATATCCAAAAAGTCTAGATATGACCAGAACAACTCCGGAACAGGGAACCGGAGACCGGCATAGAACATGCAAGGATACAGTGCGATATATCCTTTCCTCGGGCAACAAGGACTGTCATTTTTTGTAAGGAAAAATGATTTCAAGGTCCCCTGGTAAAAAATAGTTGGAACAGACACTATCCAAAGTAGCCTGAGAGGCTTTGTTTGGAGAAAAGTGAGCTTCACAAGTGGAAAGCTGATCACCAACTAAAATGTCTCCAGCAGGCATCGTAAACAGGGGAGAATGAACGAGGAAAAAGAGGCAGTAGAAGAAAAGAAATAACACTACAGATGGCGTAAATAAAGAATACGAGTAGCCGCAACACCTTTTAAGCAACTTGAAAACAAAAAGATGCTCACGGAGCGACATAGAGGACATAATGGCGCATTAAAAATATGAGCAAAAATGAATAGACAACGAAGTAACCGAGACGATCAAGCAACTAAAAGTTATCAAGGTCAGTGCAAAAGCACAATCGACATACCAACCGTCACATAGTTAGTGGACATGGCACCATACCCACTAACTAAGGGGGGAGTAGCTGATGATAAATCAAAATAGATTGATCATCACGACTATACACGTGGCATAAAGCTCCATCATGAGAATACAACGCCCAATCCTTTAGACCAGCTCATAAGGCCCACAAGGATTGAAAACAATTACAAAGCTTGGAATAGGCCCACCTCTAAGGAAGCATAAGCGGGATCTAAATCCAGGCCTAGACGAATCCAAGCCCGTTATACATTTTCTCATAAAGAAGAAGAACGATACACCAAGAAAGAGCCATGGAGGGACCGACACCTCCACGAACGCTTTTCCATTAAGGAGGAGACTGTTATAGAAACATATCCTTCCATTGCACTTCACATGCTTAAGTCATACAGAGGGTTAACTACGACCATTACAAAAGGTAAAGGGAACTTTCGACAAAGGTATGAAACTTTAACTGAATTTTATCCAAATTTACTTCCTTCTTCCAACAGAATTACTGACTTAAGCATCGGACTGCCTTCGGCCACCAAAAAGGTGGTATTTGGCAGTCTAATAGTGGTTTTGTAGATCAAACTTGCAGGAGAACAATTTTTGGACGCATCACGTTTGATATAATCAAGAAGCTCAACCCGCCCGTCAACAACTTGCTTCCAATCTTTTGTTTCGACCACATGAAGCCTATCCTTAGCAGCAACAAGTTCATTTTTTGCCGTGGCAAGCTGCTCTTCAGTAGTGGAGAGCATACCGAAAGCATCGGCCTTGACATCATTAAGCGCAATAGTTATCTGTTCCACCCGCCTCTCAGCAGCATCACACATAGCGGATTGTTCCAATCCATAACAAGAAGCTTCACCGAAAAGTCGTTTTCTCAGCTGATAACTTTTTTCCACATCTCAAAGATGGGTGCAAACCTCATCTAGCTTAGCTTTCAAGGAATCAAGATCAACAACAAACTTATCCCGCAGATTCTTCGCCTCCGTAAAAATTCTCGAGTAGCCATGGCAACTTTCTCTCAGCCCGCGCATTGCATTTTCACCACACCGAAATGGGAAAGGACATGAGAAAATACCAGCAATATCGCTGACAACCTCCTCTCCGAAAGAGCCGCTTGATCATGACCAGCTTGATAAACCGAGCCCAATAGCCCCGCGTAAGCAAGATGATTCATCCCGTCCATTATCTGCTCAAGACCATGGTCGATATGATCAAACAGGTCAAGCACGAACATCAAAGGCCTCTCCACCAACCGCTTGTACCATTGATTTATCAGTCTACGTGCACCGTCCTGCACGTTGAACTGGATAAACCAACAGAACTTACCGACAAACTTGATACAGATATCCTTCGGCTCTGGCTCAATCCAACTAATTTGTGGATGGAGATCACGAGGATCCAAAAACATCGAATAACCACTTCCGACAGCGGGGAGAACAAATGGAATAGTAGTAACAATGGAAAACCATGTCTCCCTTCCTGTCGATAAGCATCTGGGGCAAGGGAATCATTGACGGTAATAGCAGGAGCGAGAGAAACCTGTCGAATAGTAAAGGAAACTAGGAACCTGGCTGCTTCGCTGACATCAATAAAAGGATAAAGGAAATGATCCCTGGAACGCTGACCGCCAGCAATGTCTTTAGACTGCTCTACTTCTAACTGGAGCATTTTTCATTAATAATTCGAGAGTCGTCGTTAGACAACTCGGCAGTATCCGAAACACCATAGGCAAACAAAAGTTTCATCTCATCGTCATCCAATGGACGAATAGTCTCCTTCTCACTCCTTTTCAATTTGAGCCTCGGCTCTTTAGTCTCATCAAGAGATTCATGATCTCCTTTTGCAGCAACGTCATGAACAGGACCTGGGCGAGAAGCAGTATCCCGAAAAAAACTATGACGAATCACCAACCAAGCAGAACTATGATTCGAAAATCATTTCTTCCTTGGAACTTGGCCATGATCTACCGGTAATCGTCTTGATGGACTCAAAACCTCACAAGTTTTCTCTTTCGAAGTAAGAGTAGAAGCAATAATAGGAGCATTGAGATCCGTAACATATCGAACCAAACTCACTTCCCAATGAATGTTAGCATCACTAATGTCAGCATGAGCGACACGGACAGCATAGGCCTTAGCACGAGATTCAGTAAATATAGCTCTTTCTGCTTCACTCATAGTGTATAAACCACTACACTCCATGATGCCCTCAGAAAGAAATGCCTCTATAGGAAAACGGTGAAGCTTAAAGAATCGTTCATTGATCTTCTACTTTTTAGCGGTTAAAAGAAGATTATTTCGCCTATTGGGGATTCAGAATGATCAAACGACCTCACAATTGGAAGTAGCCAGAATTCACGAAAGTGTAGAACCAAGACCGTGACCAATCGCGAATGTCATCATTAAGATTCTCGAAACAATCAGGGGAATGAAGGAAGCATGTCTCCCTTTACACAAACAGACCGACCACCGAATGCAAGATCCTAATGGTTAAGGGATTAGCAGACATAGTAACCCTCACGTAGTAAGAAACCAACACCTTCCAACCATTAGGGCCCATTTGGGTAGGAGGAATGCCCAAAAAAATCATATATTCCCAAAACAGCTCCGAAACAGGGAATCGAAAACCAGAAGAGAACATGCACGAGTACAACGCGATGTAACTAGCCTTTGGATTACATGGGCTATTGCCCCGTCTTGGCAGAACAATTTCGAGGTCAGGTGGGAGATTATAATCAGAACAAAGGGTCTCCAGAGTCGACTGAGAAGCTCTATTAGGAGCGTAATAAGCCTTGCACAGAGTTAGCGACTTACCACTTAACTTGTCACCCACAAACATCGTTGAAGAGTGAAAAAGCAATAAAAATGAAGATAATGAAAGAACAAACAAACCCTAAATTCAAAGATAGCATGAAGAGGGAAAATGTATTTGTCACATTTCCTTTTATAGAGTCAAGCAATGAAGAGGCGGCTCATGGGATAGCGTGCAAGATGATGACTATGAGAAATCCCAAAAATGTGCAAAAGACAAAGGGGCAAGCAAATGATCGAGACACCAACTCGTGAAAAGCAACTGACAACATTAAATACAAGGTAATGACGAAATTGAAAGGCAAACCATCACCAAAATTAGTGGCCATGTCCACTAACTAAGGGGGGAGTAGCTAATGATACATCAAAATAGAATGACCATCATGGCTGTACATGTCGTACAAAGACTCATCACGAGGACACATCGAACAACCTATTGGGGCAGCTCATGAAGCCCGATAGGAAAAGCTAATTACATAGGCCCAAACGAGGCCCTCTAATAAGGAAAATCGTCAGGACTTAAATGCAAGCCCAAACGGATCAGAATACGGATCCAGACCCAACATGAATTCCCTCATAAAGAAGGAAAACATTGCACCAAGAAAGAGCCGTGGAGGGACTTACGCCTCTACGAACGCATCTCCATTAAGGGGAAGATTGTTACAAGAAACATTTCAATTTGTTGCGCCTCGCATGCTTAAGTCACACGTAGAGTTAACCATGACCATTATAAAAGGTAAATGGAACATTCGACAAAGGTATGCTACTTTAACTGAGTTTTGTCCAAATTTACATCCTTCTTCCAACAGAGTTACTGACTTAAGTATCGGAGTGCCTTCGACCACCAAAAAAGTGGTCATTGGCAATCTAGTAATTGTTTTGCAGGTCAAACTCACAGGATGACGATTTTTGGATGCATCAATGTTTATTAAGTAACTCAGAGTACTACAATTGTCATGTTTTGATGAGCTTGAGAATCGGTCTCAATTAAGCGTATCAATTGACCGAAGGTTACCATTTTTTATGTTTTGAATGAATGATAGCTAGGTTGTTTTCAAAGAAAGGAGAAGAGGGGAAGGCCGACAGTAGCGGGGAGCGAGGTGGTGTTGCTCCGTTGTCTGTTGATCTACGGGGAAGTGAAGAGAAAAGATAAAGAAAACAGTGGAGGAGGATGGTTATCTTCTCATGATTTCATTGTTACTATTTTTTCAAAAACAGTTTTTTGGATGTGTGAATTAGTAGGTTAAAAAAAATAAGGATGATGGTGTGGGACAGTACATTTGGTGGTGTGAAGTAGGCATTGCCTTTAAATTTTGGTATAGTGGCATCTTAATAGCCAATTTTGGTTACCATATTATTATTTAAATTGAGTTAATAACTTATTTTATGATTTTTAAAAGAAAAAATCCAATAGTAATTAAAATAAATAATTAAAAATCCCAACTGCTATGTATTTAAAAATTGCTTTCATTATCTCTGTATTAGGTCTCTAATGAATGATGTTATAAATATTGGAAATATTTTGATCAGTACTGAGTAGTGAATGATTATTAAATTCACACTAACAAATGAGAAGAAAAATTAAATAATTAATTAGACTCATATAAGTTAATCATATGTGCCTAGTTTAGTAATCATTGTGGTGGTTACAGATACCGAGGTTTAATTTCGAGTTTTAATGGTTCGCAGGCCTAAAAAGAAATCACTTGCATGCGTGTAATATATTATATAGTCCAATAATCAATTAAAATCCTAAGGGCGTCCCCAATATGTAGGAAAATATTGACAGTGGGTTTGTATTCCTATATATAAAACTAATACCCCATCCCCCAAGTCTCCCAAATGAGATTTGGTATAATTTTTATTTATAGACAACCTTTCAAAGGCTATAAGACAATCGAACCCAGCCTTTTTGCTACCTTGTCCGCTCACTTTTCCCTATTATTGTTTTTATTCTAATAAATCATTTTTCCATTAAACTGAATAAAAAGGGTTATGTAAATGTACTATAATTGTTTTTCCTCTATAAATATGTAGGGTGGTGTTGGCCGATAGTTAACTATCACCACGCAAACTTGTTTCAAAAAATCCAATTTAATGTTTTCACAAGAGATTTCTTGCCTAGCATGTAATGCATAACGCATATGACTATGGAGCATAAACTAGTTCATAGTCTAATTATTTATCTTTATAAAACAATTGAATTTAGTATAGTTAGTGGTTGAACTTAATGCCCCTAATCAGAAAACATTGTGTCAAAGGTTTTTATCAAAGAAATTTCCTTGGAAAAAATATACTTTTAGTTTGGAAAAACTTTTACGAACAAAAATTTAGTCTCTGGATTCCTTGAATTATCCTTCTACAATATTTTGCAACAAAATAAAAATAATTTTCAATAAATAAATTGTTGCCAATATAACAATTTCCAGAAAAACAAGCTTAAAGCACTCGATCAAACAACATTACCATAGTCTAGGCTTTTATCATTGGAAAAAATACACTTTTTAGTTTAAAAAATTTGTACTAACAAAAAATTTGTCCCTGGATTTCTTCAATTATCCTTATACAATATTTTCCTATGAAATAAAATAATTTTCAATAAATAAATTTGTTGCCAATAGTATAACAATTTCCAAATAAATAATGATATGTCATTATAAATTAGTTAGTGATCTTTAACAAGAAATATATTTTCATAGAAATAATTATCACTTTTTTACAAGGAAAAATTTTTGTTGGTAAACATAAACCATTTCCAACATAATAAAAATTTGCCAATTTACAATTTCCAACAATTTTTTTTTTTTTTGCTATAAATTAGTTAACGAGCTTTAATAAGGAATGAAATTCATGGAAAAAGTTTATCAATCATCAGCAACGAACATAATCATTACCAATAATGTGATTAATTCCTAAAAAGTATATTTCCTTCCTAAAGAAGGGTGAACAAATGTTAATATTAATTTAACAAGTAAAGTGAATTGTCGTTAAAATTAATCTTCTTTAATAACTGATTATATCGTCGCAAACGATGCCATTATTACCAAGGACTAGTATTTTGTAACTATAAAAAATATTTCATTGTTAATCAATTCGGCGGTAAAGTAGATTTGGAGGAAATGCTTCCCGCCACCTATTTAACACGGAAAGTTCTCACAAAAATATATTTTGTTTAAAAAGTTGCAAGTTTATGGTTTTTTCAATGAAATTGTATTTTCATTAACAATGATACCTTATTAACAAGGAAATTAAAATCGAAGAAAAAAGTTTGTTGGTAAATAATAAATTTCTTGTAGTAATTACTTAGAATCTAAGTGATAATCTCTAATGATTATCTAGTTCAGGACAATAAGAAGAGGTGAATGAACTTTTTTTCTTTTCTTAATTTATTTTACTGAGTTGTTAACAGGAAGAAAAAAAAGTACTATAAAAATGAACAGCTTAAGGCCTTGTCTAAGTCAAACATATAGTACCGTTTTTTTAGTGGCATAAAAAACAATTGTTTTCATTTAAAACTTCAAAATCAGTTTAAAGTTTATACAATACTTTGATGAATTTATTCATCTATTATAACACTCAAGCGATTACTAATATAAAATAATGAACTAAAATAAATAAATAAAACTAGGAACCACGCTTAGTTTAAGTTTTCATATGGAAATTTTGGAACCATTGAATTCGCAGCAAATTGTACCAATTATTTAAGGTTATATGCTTTTTAGATATGCATAAGTTAAGTGTAATTCACATTGAATATAAAAGTTTTGCATAATTACATGTTAAGTATGAAATTATGTCTTGATTGTTTGTTTAACGATGTTGCCCAAAGTCATACATGTTATATCAATAAAGACCTAAATATCATCAGTAAATATATCCAAAGTGTAATTATTGTACAAACATAATAACTAAAATATTAAAAAAAAATGAGGGATATTTAGGTTTTTATAAATTGTGCGATGTCTGGTGTGGACCAAGGTCAAAATAAAAACTCAATAATTATGCAAAAAATTATACCCAATGTCAATTATGCTTAAATTAAACGTTTTCAAAATGTAAATAACTAATTATTCGCACCCATTTGGCAAGGAGGAAGGGGAGCTTAACATTCCGTGATCACATGAGTTGGGCATGCTTTAGTTGCCCGAAAAGAGTATAGGTCAACTACAATTGTATGAACCAAATGTGTTTTCTATTTCCTCTTTCTAAAACTGATGATATAATAATATTAGGGTGTGTTTGTTTGGATGAAATCCTATGCCATGATAATTCATGAGAGAATCCCTACATTTTAGGCTAAATTGATATATCACTTCACATCTACCATTTGACCACCATTTGATTTTGTGATCAAAGGTGATAACTATATCAAACCACCATTTTCTCTTTTTCAAAATGTGATCCATATCCCCAGTGCACTCTGCAAACATAAATTTTTTTTGATAGATTGTGCGACTTTAATAAAATTACCATAACTTGCTCATTTCAAAACATTTTTAAGTGATTGAAGTTGTGTTTATTAGATAACTTAGAGTATTACAACTTTTGTGCCTTGATCAACTTGAGAATCGATCTCAATCGAGGACATAAGTTGATCGAAAGTCAGTAACATTGTCCAATTTTTATTGCAAGACAGATTTGCGCGCCTTTAGTAAAATGACCATAACTTATTCATTTCAAAACATTTTCAAGTGATTCAAGTTGTGTTTATTAGATAACTAAGAGTACTACAATATTTTTATTGGATCAACTTGAGAATGGTCTCGATCAAGCACATAAGTTGGCCTAAATTCAGAAACACTATCCCGTTTTCATTGCGAATCAGATTTGCGCGACTTTAGTAAAATGACTATAACTTGCTCATTTCAAAGCATTTTCAAGTGATTCAAATTGTGTTTATTAAATAACTAAGAGTGACACAATATTTATGTTTTGATGAGTTTGAGAATCGATCTCAATTTAGGGTTTAAATTGGTCGAAAGTTGCCCTATTTTGTGTTTTTTTTTCGTTTTGAGTTTCTCTGTTATGTTAAGTTATGCATATTTATTGAGTTTGGGTTTAAGGGTTTTTACTTTGAGGGGGTTTTGAGAGTTTTTTAGGAAAAGGGAGAGGGAGGAGATTTGCAAGACATTTGAGTGTGGAGAGATATTTGAAAGAGATTTGCAAAAGATTTCGAATGGGGGAGGGATGAACCATTGTCGAATTAAATGGTGAGAGAAAAAAATAGATGGTTTTTATTTATATAGGTGGTGTGAGAAAGAAAATAGATGGTGTGAAACAGTAAAATGATGTGAAAGAGAGAAAATGGTGGTATGGTGTAATCTCCACCAAAATGAAAAGTCCACATAAAAATGACTCAAATAATCTTATTGCTTAGGACAAAGTGAGTGACTTCATATGAATGGCCATTATAGAGGGAGAGCTACTCTTTTGTTGCTATAATTGTTGGAAGTAACGAAAGAAGACCATTGTCATTTGTCATCATCATCATTCTCATCCTTCCATAGATCTAAGATTAATCGATAATGAGTACGGAGGCTTTAATCTTATGAATTATATGTAATATATAGCTTGTATGACATTGTGATTCTCTCTTCCGAATTTCTCTATGTAATATTCCCAAAAGCATTTGAACTTTTTTCTGCATACAACTAAAAATTTCCCATATGTATTTTTTTTAAATCAAGGTACCAAAATCATCTTGTTTTAAAAACCAAATCACAATGGTTAGGTGCAATGGAAAAACAATTTCAGCATGGGAAGTTTCAAAGTCAACCAAATAGTATGTGTGAATAAACAACTTCTTTGCTGCTTGCTGTGCTTGATTGCTTGGTTCAATGCTTCAAGATAAAAGTAGCTAGATTTGAAAGCAACATGGTAGAAGGGGCCAACAATATTCAATTTCGAAGAAAAGAAAATCCTTCCCCAGTTTCCCTTTTTTATTCATTTTTATATTTATTTGATTTTTCTTATTTATTGTTTTATTATATTAATTAAAAAATATAACTCAAATGTGGCCCAAATAGCCTAACATCAATGTAGAAGGAAGCTTAAAATTTCTCATTATTTTACACAATGCATGAGGGCATGTTTTAAAGTTTACAATTCTTTGTAATACCGAGAGGGCATACGACTTTTCTAATTTTCAATGGTTATGTGACTATGTTTAAAACTAAATATATATATATATATATATAATTTTTTTCTCATATGGCCTTGGTTTTAAATTATTTATTTATATATCTCTAGCCTCAATATCAGTGATGCTCATAAAATTTCCAAAAGCGTAGACTTTAGCCTATATGTCAATTTTCCCTGTGTCAATAACACGCAGCACTAATAAAACAAGGTCCCCGAGACAAGACTAGCTCGAGCCTTTTTTAGTAAATAACACATTGTTGTGACTTTAGGCAAATTCGAAATTATAAAGATTAAAAATATACAAATATCTAAAGAGGAGTCCCAGTTGAACCCAGATTGAATTGAAAAAAATATCCTAAAGGTCTAAACAAAGGAAAATATGTAGACTCCTAAATACAACAGTAACTGCATGGCTTGGGTCTGGGGGCCAGAGAGGGACAGCTATCTGTTGAGGAGCGTGGTTTTGATTTGTGCTGGTGTGCAACCCCCAACCAATGCTCTAACTCTGCTCCATCTTACTTTATTTTTATTTTTATTTGAACTTTGCTAGGGGTCGAAGAAGGGAGCGAGGGAAAGAGGTGAGGAATGTGCCTCGAGATAAAAACATATCAGCCTCCAAACATGCAATATTGCTCATCTCGAAGCAAATGAATGATTTTCACCCATCCCTCGCCCCTTTCCCTCGACCTCTAGAATTTTCGTTTTTATTTTGTTTTTAGACTTTGACACTCTGTATACTTATTGGAAAATTCTAAATATCGAGGTTTTGGGCGAAGAAAACAGCGAGGGAAATGAGGTGGACGGGGTGAAAACCGTCCACCCTCCTCAGGATGTGAGCGTTGACTTTTTACGTGCACATTCCGAGAAGGGTGGATGATTTTCACCCCGTCCACCTCATTTCCCTCGCTGTTTTCCTCGCCCAAAACCTCGACAGCTAGCAAAGCTCATACTTATTAGACGACAGTTAAGACTCGTTTTCTTTCGAAATCGTTTAAGTGTCATTGACTTTTCAATACTAATTTTTGAACAACTTTGCCTCTACCATGGGTTAAACCATTGTTAAGCTATATTGAACCATTTTGCCCTTACGGAGAGCTATCAATGTTACCTCCAAATTCTTTGGTTTGCCTATCCAATGAACAATGCTCACCACCTTGAATTCCTAAATAGATGAAACAAACCCAAACCCTAAGAGCACACTCTCATTCCTATACTAGGGTTTTGGCAAAACTGGGGCCTTCACACATTCCTTTGTAGCAAGATTGCGAATGTGTATTGAATTCAAGAATCATCAGTTTCGATCTTACAATCGCTCAAAGAAAAGCATAATTAACCACAAGAAGAACCCAACAAGATATAGTCGAACTCATCCCAAAATGGAAAATTGATCTTTGACAGACTACCTAGCCTGTCTTCTTCATCTTCCTTGTTGTTTTTCATTGGCGATGTAGATGTCTGTTTGGCCTCTAGATCTGAAGCGACGAGTGAGCAAGAGGAAGGAATAGGGGTTGTTGGTTTCAGTGATTTTCAAGTGGGTTTGGATGAAATTAGGATTTTTAATGAGAGAAAAATCAGATTTTGCTATGAGCTTGGATTGTTGTTTTGAGAGGGAGGCGTAAGAGGACGTCTTTCATCAGCTCGATCGGGAGTAGATCCATCGAGAAAGATTGATTTCTGTTGATTTCGATGGAAATCAGAGCAAGTGAGGGTTCTCCTTCAGACTCGAAAAAAAAAAAACATTTGATACAGAGCCACCACATGAAGGGTGTCAGTTCAGTTCAGTTCAGTTGTGGGAAGATAAAGGAATAGGGAAAGATACGAGGAGACTTGGGGTAGTATTGGTCGTATTATAGCCTTTAGCACTACAAACCAATTCCTAAAAAATTAGAATTTTCACATCAACCTGTAAAAACTAGAAGGTGTGGATTTCACAAATAAAATAGACATTTGGAAAATACATAAGCACGCTTCCTTTTGTACAACTGAATTGTATTACATTGATAAAAAAAAAAAAACTAAATAAAAAATAAATAAAGATACAGAATTGTGTTTACACATGCTTCATTCTATATTGAACGTGATTGTTGTTGCTGGTGATGCTGTAGATGTCGTGGTTGAAAAGATGGGTAAGAATGAAGGGTTAAGCTCAATTAATTATAGTTTAATTTAAGGTAGTCCCAAAATTAGTTTTGACTAATCAATATTGTGGAGTTAACAGTCCTCTTAAAGTGAGTATTAGACTCAATTAATTTTCAAAAGGAAAGCCAAACTCTAATAACTGCAGTTGCTTATTTATAACTGCAATTGCTTATTTGTCCATAAATCCATCATGTACAACTTTTATCTCGAAAATGCCCTTGCTTAAAAATGATAAACCCCACTCTCACTTTTTTTTTCTCTCTCTACACTTTATGTCTCTCTTACGTCTCCTATCCTTTTCTGGATCGAGGGGGCTCTTGCGCACAAGTGGGCTGGATGGGCTCCTGCGCAGGTGTCTCAGCCGTTGGATCCTCATATCATATGGGAGGAGAGAGGTTTTGGGCAGGAACCTTTTTTTTAAATAAAATCTGAATTTCAAACCGTTGAGACACCTGCAGGAGCCCATCCAGCCCACTATGCAGAGGAGCCCCCCTCAATCATCATTTTCCTCCCTCTTTCTCGATCGTCCGTCCCCTCATCCCTTCCTCCATGAAAGTCCCATCACCACCACACAATGATCACCTCCACCTCTCCACCCACTAATCACCACACCAATGTTCAAAACCCCAAACATCCAAACCTTGGCAAGTTCTCACTAATCAGAACTACACCACTCTGCAAACCCATCTCACCGACGCCCTCTCCGTCTCCCACCGCTACAGCCGAGTCAAGTTCCTTGCCTCGAATCTCATTGCTTCCCTCTTGGAATAACTCAACACTTTGTTGAAGAACTCCACTTTGTGTCAATAGGTCTATATCTTTGATGTGCTAGTCTAGCTTTGCAGATATGGAATCGATGTCGCTCTAGGTTCGAAGCTTTTAAGAGGATAGAGTGAGGGAGTTCTCCAATTCCTCAAAAGGTAGATCTTTATCCCATTCTCATTAAAACCCACCCTTCAAATTGCCATGCACAGAAGTTGTTTGATTTTTGTCTTTGAGAAACTGGTGGTGACCCAAATGAGGATTTCCTTCTCATTTTACCTGGACTTGCATTTAACGGATCAAAATACGTTGTTTGAGATTTTGAGTCGGACGAATTTTCATTCAAGTAAATGATATGCTTATTAGGAAATTTGATGTTAGGCTGCAACATAGAACATTGTAATCTATGGCGACTGGAAGATTGATGTTGTTTAAAACAAGGAAAAGGACCCTTTTGCATTTTCCTTATAATTCTTTAAGAAATATGGTATGGCTAGAACACTTTGTGAACTAACAGATTTCTTTGATGTTTTATAGTTTCATCCAATACTTAATGGAGAGACTATATACTGTAAAAAACTTGAACACTTATCTTTCATTTTTTGTCATTTATGTAGGTGTTTGCATGTATCGAATGGGGTGCTTTTTAGGTTCTCTAAGAAGTCTGACAGTTATTAGAAGTGTCATTCTAGGTCATTTCTTTCACAGTAGATTTCTTCCTTAATAGGACAAACAAATGCTGACACGAATAGAAGTTCTCATTTTCCTAATTTGTCTATTTATATTGTTGATTCAAACATCTTACTACTTACAACAAAAATTAATGGTAACCCACAATTTGTATTTTATATTTGATAATTTAGTGATTCATTTGGGGCGTGTCGAAGGCATGACTTAAGGATCAGGGTGGCTTGTCAAAGGTATGACACTACAAGCTACATGGAAAATGTATGTCGACCCAAGGATCAGGGTGACGTGATAACACTACACGCTACTTGAAAAATGTATATCGACCCAAGGATCAGAGTGGCATGTCGAAGACATGACACTATACGCTACATGGAAAGTCTATGTTGTGCCAACAACAAAGCCGATACGCTAACACTATATAAAATATTTTATTTCATTCTGACCACCCTTAAATAACTATTAGCTTAAGCAAAGTATGTGGGAGTAGAATACTGAATACCCAATAGTTAGTGTAATTTTTGGGCCATCATAACACTAGTTTGGTTTTTGTGCACTTGAACAATCTTACATACACATGACTAAATTATTTAGTAATTTATTTGAGACTAATTTAAGTCTGAAATTAATGCATGTGACAATTAACACAAGAAATAACATAGTTAAATTTGAGCTCATTTGGAACTATATGCATAGAAAAGTTATACTGAAAGTAGGACTTTCATTGTTTTGCTTGATTTCAAATTTGTTTAGAGGGCGCCAGCAAAATGATAAAGGCTTAATTGCAATTTCCCTCCTATAATATATGTCATATTCAGTTTTGTTCTCAATTAACATTCATAGTACACTTTTCTCCTAAGACTAACAGTCAACGTGTCTTGACCATCTGTTTTCAAAAACAGATTATCAAAATACCCCTGAGAAATCAAAGGTTGAGATTGAATATTTCATATCTCGAACATCTCATCTCAAGGAAAATTCTAAGACTCAACTAAAATCGTAATCGTATATCGATAAAAATCTAACAATTGATTAAAAAATCTTTCATCTAAAAGAATTCATCTCGAGAAAAATCTATTGATCAAAATTTAATCGTACACACATCTCTAGATAAATCTAATGGTTCAAATTTAATTATGCATGCATCTCCAAAAACATCTAACGATTTGGCGCGCATCTTGAGGTAGGTATGACGATTCATTACGCATCTCAAGGGGAGTTTGATGGTTCGACCTGCATCTCAAGGAAATCCGACTATTCAGCACATATCTCGAGGAAATATAGTTTGAATAAATTTTAATTTATTTTTGCCCCCGAAATAAATTTAATTTGACTCCTGAAACGGAACAGACCTGAGAGATGAAGGTTGGAGAATGAAGGAGGAAGTTGAGGAATGAAGAATGAAACTCTAACTTTATTATAGGGGTTGTGAAACAGATGAGAGAGAAGAAGGAAGGAGGAAGAGGAGGAATGAGGAAGAGAGGAAGGATGAAGGGGAAAGTAATGGCAAGGCTGCGAGATAGAGAATGAATAATAGGAGGAAGAAGAAGGAGGAGGAAAATAATCAAAATTTTATTGATCATTTCTCGGGCTTGTTCTATTTTAGAGGGCAAAATTAAATTCAAATTTATTTGATGGGATTAAGTTATTGCAAGTAATTTATTGTATGGGGCAATTTACCAAACTTAAGATATTCTTCGAGATGCGCACTGGACAACCAATTTCCTTGAGATATGTGATGAAACGACAATTTTTTTTGAGATACGTGCTAAACTGTTAGATCTTCTTCAATATGTGTGTTGGAACGTCAAATTTTCCTTGAGATGCATCTTGAATCGTTATATTTTTCTTGAAATGTGGACGAATCGTTATATTTTTTTTAGATGCGTGCATAATTAAATTTGGACTGTTTGATTTTCTTCGAGATGAGTTCTTTAAGATGAAAGATTTTTAAATCAACTTTAGATTTTTCTCGAGATATGATTTCAATTGGGCATTGGATTTTTCTTGAGATGAGATGTTCGAGATACGAAAGATTCAATCTCAGCCTTTGATTTCTCAGGGATATTTTGGTAATCTGTTTTGAAAATAGATGATCAAAACACGTTGATTGTTAGTCTTAGGGAAAAGTGTAATGAATGTTAATTGGAGGCAATGCTTAATATGACATACATTATAAGAGGAAATTGCAATTAAATCTCAACTCATTATTTTTAGTTATTAGTTTTTAAGCTAAAATTCAAAAGAAAAAAATCAAAAAACGAACAAGGGCGGAATCACATTGGAGACAAGAGAAACAATTGTCGGCCCCAACTTAAAAAGTTTTTTTGATTTAACTATAGAATAGTGGGATTTACTTAGTTAATAATATGCATTTCTTCTTTCCTACTATTTTGTGACGCTTCATTAAATGGTAAGTTCATGACTTCTCTAATTCACGTAATAATTAGTTGCCCCTTCACGAGAATTATAGTTCCGCCGTGTACGTAGATGATGGTCCATGTTCTAGAAAGAGAAGCATCCACAAGGACAAGGAGGGAAAAACTTGTTTTCCAAATGCCGGGTATACTCTCCTTCTATTTTCTAATAACCCACCCACCAAGTCTCCCTCCCTCTCTCTCTCTCTCCTGAAAAAAGCAAACCCTCACTTTTCTTCTTCTCCTTCGCATCTCTGTTTCTCTCCCCTTCTTGAACAACAACAACAGCTCTTCTTCCCTAAACTCTGTATTCCAATGGCACATCTGAACCAAGTGTCGGCAATGTCCCAACTCCTCAGCAACACACCAACCGGAAAGCCCAAAACTAAGATCGTTTGCACTCTGGGTCCTGCATCTAGGTCCGTACCCATGATCGAGAAGCTATTGAAAGCCGGAATGAACGTTGCTCGCTTCAACTTCTCTCATGGATCTCACGAATACCACCAGGAAACCCTCGATAATCTCAAAGCTGCCATGGAGAACACTGGGATCCTCTGCGCTGTCATGTTGGACACCAAGGTTTGCTCTCTTTTCCTTCTCACGCTAATTTCATCTGTTTTACCGATCATCTCTGTTTCGACTCTAGGCTGTAATTTCTGTGTCTGATTTGTGTTAGTTTAGTCATGGCTTCTTCTTGTTCAACCCTTTTAATGCCCTATTTAAGTATTCTGTATTTCTTTTTTGATGCCTGTTTGATCAATTATTTGTGTTTCTTCAAACCAAAAATTAGGTCCTTTGGTTTGTACGTTGGATTACTTAATACTCACATGTATTTTACAGGCATTTTCATCCAACCATCTCCCCTGTTTTCTCATTTAAGACAACCACCCGATCGCTCTGTTATATGCCCCTTTGTTTTGTGGTGTGTAAGATTAGATAGATTTATTTGTGTCTCAAAGGGGTCATTTATATGTTTGGATCCCAAACTTTATTAATCTAATTTCCAGTTGTTTCTGTATTGGCTTTTCTATAACAGAATTGCTTGGTTTGGTGCCCAGTTTCGATCCGGAACACAACTGTTGAAATCTTTTATGTACTTGTATATCTAGCTTTTTTGTCAGAGTTTTGCTATGATATTTTTTGTTATTGCTATACTTCTCTGGAAGAAGTAAAGTATACTTATTTATTTCTATGCCTATTTGTTTGTTTATTACTATGGAACATGTTGGTGAAGGAAACTTTCCTAAGTATGTTTAGTTATGTAGCTGTTTCAATGTTTTTCTGTCTTGTTTATTGATGAGATTGTTGTAAAAAATTGGCTACTTGACTTGAAAGAGATGCTTTTATGATGTGTTTTGCACTCTTGCGACTTATTGTTTACTATAAAAACAAAAGGTTATGGATACCTATGCAGTTAAAACAGATAACGGACCCATAACGGTCTAAGAGCGTTATAGGTTATAACGGGATGCCAATGATGTTATGGTCTAGTGGTTAAGGCTGCGTGGGTTTGTCCCCCACGTCCTAGGTTTGAGACCCACCTGCGACATGGTTTCTTTCTTATGGTTGTTGACCTGTGGTCACATCTTGTTGATAGGTTGTGGGATCCTTAAAAACCCAGCTCGCTTTAAAAAAAAAGGTTATAACGGGATCCTAAATAGTTTTTTAAATATATTTTAATATCCCCACAAAGTATTAATGTATTATAGAGTCGAAAAAGTAAATTATGTTCATAACATTAAATTCAAAAACAAAAAATAATAATAAAAAAAATCTTCCCTTTGTATGAGAGTGAGATCGCAGCAAAGAGTGTGATCGACTCTTCGTTTTCTTCTCTATTCTCTCGTTCTCTGTCAAACGATAAGTCTAATTATCTGTCGATTGGTGACAACGAGCTCTGGTCCTTTCCTATGAGTCTAGGGATTCTAGTTCGATCGATAATGAAATGAACATTTTTTTAATGTATTAGATCAAAATGTTAAAACGCCATTATATCGGAGCTGTGATACTATAACGTGATAATGTCATAACGTAATGGTTCACCCCCGTTAAACATTATATCGGAGTTATATCATCGTTATAATGTCGTTTTAACTGCACAGATGGATACGACTCTCAGATGTATTCATTTGCATCTTAATCTCGTTGTGATAGTTCAAATCTTCATATGCGAGGCAGAAAAAATCCCCCACTGAGGTTTTGGTTTTTGTTTTCGTTTCCTAGTTCATTTGTGCTAAAAACTTGAAGGACTGTTTATTTGCCCCAAGTCCTGAGATGAGTATATGATAACATTGATAAGTAAAAAAGAAATTGTTAGATAGAATCTACACTTGAATCGGTATATTATTTTAGTAGAAAAGCTGCTGCTATTAAGCATATGGAAGTAACAACATGCAGCATAGGATACAAGTTGTACATGCCAAACAAATTGTCCTATGATGTCATTTCGCCAAGCATCAACTAAATTTGGTTAGGATGTTAAATTCATAACTTCAAGCAGCTGATTTTGCTTTTATTTGTAAGATGTGCCTTTTAATTTTTTTTGAACTCAAATACGTTGATTGTTTGTTTGTTAACATTAACAATGGACTTCACATTTAACTCAGCCTCATAGAAATTTTTTTTTTTTTTGGAGATTATGCTCTTGACAGTTGATCCTAGTTTAACTCGGGCTCAATTTAAGCCTCATCATCTTTTCCAATGGACTGAATAGTTTTTCCACTTGTTTGCAATTTGCAGGGTCCCGAGATTAGAACTGGATTTTTGAAGGATGGCAAGCCGGTACAACTTACTCAGGGTCAGGAAATCACCATATCCACGGATTATAGTTTGAAGGGTGATCAAAACACAATATGCATGAGTTACAAAAAGTTAGCAGAGGATGTAAAGCCAGATAGCATTATATTATGTGCGGATGGCACAATCACCCTTACTGTTCTGTGTTGTGATAAGAAATTGGGTTTGGTTCGTTGCCGCTGCGAGAATTCTGCTCTTCTTGGTGAGAGAAAGAATGTGAATCTTCCTGGAGTCATCGTGGACCTTCCAACCCTTACAGAGAAAGACAGAGTGGACATCATGGAGTGGGGAGTTCCCAATAAGATTGACATGATTGCTCTTTCCTTTGTTCGGAAAGGTTCAGACCTAATTGAGGTCCGTAAGCTCCTAGGAAAGCATGCAAAGACAATCCTTCTCATGTCAAAGGTATGCCTAACACACAATCAATTTAGTTTTTGAGATACGTGGTATTCGATAAATCTTGTTAGATTTTTACAATCTGACAAATAATTGTTTGGTACATTAAACCGATAACAAGAGCTTTACAAAACCTTATTGATATTTGATTGTTGGATGACATTGCAAACATCAATGTCAATCATCAACAAGTGGCTAGCTTTGACGAAATCATTGCAAATTCATTATTTTCTTCTCAACTAGCGTTAGGAATTGGGAACACAATTTTGTGATTTCTCTAGTCATTAAACTATACTCTGAAATTTTCTGATATTGTCATGAACGATTATCTGATTAGGTTGAAAATCAAGAAGGTGTGGCCAATTTTGATGACATCCTTGCAAATTCAGATGCTTTTATGGTAGCCAGAGGTGATCTAGGAATGGAGATCCCAATTGAGAAGATATTCTTAGCACAAAAACAAATGATCTATAAGTGCAACATCCAAGGAAAACCTGTTGTTACTGCAACTCAGATGTTGGAGTCGATGATTAAGTCACCAAGGCCCACTCGAGCAGAAGCCACTGATGTGGCTAATGCAGTTTTTGACGGCACAGACTGTGTAATGCTTAGTGGAGAGACGGCTGCTGGGGCTTATCCAGAGGTTGCTGTTCAAACCATGGCAAAAATTTGCTTGGAAGCTGAGTCCTCTCTTGACTATGCTACAGTTTTCAAACGTGTTATGAAAGGTGTACCAATGCCCATGAGTCCATTAGAAAGTTTGGCTTCATCAGCTGTAAGAACTGCCAATTCTGCCAGAGCCACTCTCATTCTAGTTCTAACTAGAGGTGGAAGCACAGCCAAGTTGGTGGCCAAGTACAGGCCATCAATTCCAATCTTGTCCGTAGTGGTACCTGAGATCACAACAGATAGTTTTGATTGGTCTTGCAGTGACGAATCACCAGCTAGGCATAGTCTTATTTTCCGAGGATTATTCCCTGTTTTAAGTGCAGGATCAGGAGGAGCTTCTCACACAGAATCTACAGAAGTAGCGCTCGAATTTGCTCTTCAACACGCCAAGGACAGGGGCTTTTGCAAACCTGGGGATTCAGTTGTGGCGTTGCACAAAGTTGGGTCTGCTTCTATGGTGAAGATCTTGACTGTCAAATGAGTATCAGGCCTTTCTGAGTGGTAAAAAGGTGATGAGATTGTGTTTGATTTAGGTTATATGTTGATTTGGACTTGGCCGATTTTTGTTTAGGTCATATTTTGATTTGGATTAGGTAGTGGCTTGTTAGGACAGATTTTCAGATTTTGTGAGCTGCAAAACCAACACATTTATTATCGAACTCGAGACTATTATGAAAGACGGATTTTTTTTCTTGGAAGTTCATAGCGATTGACAGTGTTAATTGATTGGTCACAATTGAAATGTTATATCCTTTGCATTATATTATTAAGACGTGTGAGCCATGTAATTTTCTGAATTGCTTCAGAGTTATGCTGTGACCGCAAGTAGAAGCATATTTGTTTCTTGTTTCCCAGAGATGCCTTGCTCAAATGTTTTGCAATTGTTGATGTTTGTCCGTTTCAGGGGCATTAAAATGTGGATTAGAGTGTGCCCTAACCAGACTATTACTCAGATCATTTTGGCCATCTCCTAGCACCTAGACGCTAGAACGCCTCACAGCGCCTGTTACTATCAAGTATGGTAAACTAGAGATGGTTCCTTACCATACACATAGTAACCGAAGTTCTGACCAATTACTTTCTATTGAAATACACAGACATCTGTTTCTCCCACTCCCAGTAGATAATGGAAATCCAATCCTTGTGGGTGTCCCTGTTCAGTCTTATCCCCTTCAATTTGCTACCACTGCTCAATTCCAATGGTGTTCAACAATTCATTGAACTCAAAACTCTATTTCATTTAAAGTGGCTCCATTAAACCTGCACTACTCTTCCTTTCAACTATTTACCAAGTTCACTTTTCATTCAGTTTTTCAAACCTACCATGCTCACCTCATATTACATGTGCGTCATCGGAGGAGATGGAGGTACAAATTAAAATACCATTGTGGAGGACATGTTGAATGACCCCCCTTTCCTTGCTCATGAAGGTCTCTCTGGCCACCACTTATTACTCTGATTCCTTCAACTGCCACAGCTTTTCTTTTGTAGCTCCTCATCCAGGATCTTCTGACTTGTTTTATTATCTCCCCCGTTAAAGGTGCCTAAAAACTACGGCAACACCCCTTTTCCATTATCTGCTTTGGGCCCAAGGTTTGCACTGTGTTAAAACACGTATCAATTTGATACAAACTCGCACACATAAGGAGCCGACAACCTCCCCTTAGGGAGCCCAACGTCTTTGTTGGCATGCTCAGAGCTTGCTCACACAAGGATGTTACAATCCACTCCTTAGGGAGCCCAACGTCCTCATTGACACACTTCTAGCTGAGTCCGGTTCTGATACCATTATGTAACGACCAGATCCACATGGTACAATATTGTCCGCTTTAGGCCCAAGGCCCACACAATTTTAAAAGGCATTGTATTATGGAAATACAAACTCACACATATAAAACACATTTCATTCCCTCAATCACGCGATGTAGAGCTATAACTCCCCCTAGTAGCCTGTCAGCATCTGAGTCTGCCCATATAAGAAGTCACCAACCTTAGAGTCTGTCCACACGAGATAGCTTGCTAGCCTCAGAGCCCACTCATACAAGAGTGTTACAGATAAATTGCTCCTAGGTATTCCCATGGTAGACGATAATTATTGTTCTTTACATATAATTTGGTGGAAATTCTCTTGTTTCACTGCAAGCAAGAAATGGTTGAAGATTGTCTTAGTTTAGGTACTAAGTTTTGTTACAACTATAATCCTCTGGCTCGATCAAACTAGTATGACATACTAATAGTAGTGAACCTCCTGAATTTGTCTATTTCCGTGGGTTGGTTTTGGGGTATTTTTCCATCATGATGTGTAACTAGAGCAAAATGCTGCAATTAATTTACACTTAAATATTAAAAGTGGCATGCTCAAAGGCAAACTCAAACAAATTATAGTTAGAAAAACCTGGGAGACTCAAATACCAGGATACTTGGATAAGTTGTCCCTACCAATGCGAAATTTCAAGGATAGTCAATCCTGGATTAGGAATTTCCCTAGATTATGCCTATCTCACGGACGATGGCGACCTTGTTGGCACTTATATTAGTTAAATTAGAAAAAAATTGCCCTCAAGTTTGAGAAATAAGAAAAATAATAGGTGGTTTGGTAATAGGGTGTGCACATTGAAAATTGGAAATACATTCAGACTCAAATTACCAGGTTACTTCTCATACAAAGTTTACACAAACTCCAGACCAAGGTTAGATTAACTGGAACTACTTGAGAGTTAAGTTTTGCTTTGTTCTTAACATTGATGGCTCAAGCCTGGAAACTCGGGAACCCAGGAAGTCCCAATCATCCTATGTTTTTTGTTGTTGCAAATTATATGTAAGGATAATTTTTCAAAAATTAGGACTCGGGGCCATGTCGACACATCACACTATTTTATTTAATCAAGCATACACATAAAAAATAATTAATAAAGTGTCTTTTAGAGTATTTTCATCTTTGTTACGAGTAAGAAAAAAAGTAGAGGTTTACTCATCTGTTCATTAATACTTTTAACGTCTCAATTACCACAATACTCACGTAATTTTGCAAAACTGTTCACACAATGAGGGCATGTTTGGAAAGAAAACTTCATATATCAAATGCTATGCAAGTTTTGGGATATTATAAAAATATAAATACCTATCCATTCCCATATAGCTTGTTGATGTTAAAATAATTTGCAGAGTTCTTACGAGAAAATTTTCATGCTATTCACATTTTCAGCATCGTTGCAATAATTTGCAGACTTCTTATGAAAAATTTAGATAACACTCAATACTATCTACTATATTTCAGGCTTTTTACATTAATACATATGTTCCATCCTCACTATCGGTTGTGGCATTTTGGATACATATTACATACATGGGCGGATCTACCCTTTGGCTAAGGGGGGCAACTAAGGGGGTCAGTTGCCCTTCTTATTTTTTTGAAAAATCTCACTAAATTACTCATTTTTTTTTTATATTGCCCCATTTAAAAGTTTAAATTGCCCCTATTTTGTATACAATCTTGACTCTCGACTCCACTAAAAATTAAATTATGGATTATTTTAAAAGTTTAGGTTCTCTCCTCCCCCATTTCTATACAAATATATGCTACTGATATTTTCGCGTTTCAGGGTTCGATATAGCCAACTGCTACGAAGTTGAGCTAATTGAGAGTGAAAATATAAGAGGAGTGAGATGAGAGACGAAGTTGAGACATTACGGAGTGAGAGAGGGTTTGTGAGGGAGAGAAAATATAAGAGAATGAAAAGAGGAGAGAGTGAGCGGGTTGGTGAGGGTGGGTTTGTTGGGAGTTAAAAAAGAAAAAAAAATCTTCGTTTGGTTCAGAAAATCACGTTCAGGAATAAGTTGGTCTTTTCAAACTTTTTTTTGCCCTCCTTTGTCAGCAATCCTGGCTCCGCCCCTGATTTTACATATACATTGGAATGTTGAAGTTTTTCTTTGCTGCTACTAGTATTAAAATACACATTACTTTGGGATGAGGTTCGACTATTTTTTATCACTTTGTGGAAGGACAGACACAAACTTTGGGTTATGTCTTTCACCAAAAAACACATATCACCCTCTTAACCCTTCCACTCTTAGGTGACATGTTTTAAAATTCACGAAAAAAGGAAAAAATATATTAAAAAAATTTGAAAGAAACTTCAGTATCAAAGATTAATAAGTTTTCTAAATCAATAAGGAAACTACAATGTTAGGGAGAAAGTACAATGTACTAAGAAATGAGATTTCGCGAAATCTCGCTGATAATTTTTATTTTAATTCTAAAAAGAAAAGGTGAAATGTAATTTTATGTTTTTTCAAGATTTTTTTCGTAATTTCGAGGTTTTTCATAATTTTCGTAAAAATATAAAAATCAACTACCAAAAATTACATTTTTTTAGGATATTTTCGAAAATTTTCTAATCTTTTTGTAAATTTCGAGGTTTTTCTAATTATCATTTCTTCTACTTATATACTGATTAAAAAACCACCCCAGATTTTTTAATTATATATAGATTTCATGTTTCTTTCATTTCTTGGTATTTAAACTTCATTTAATATGTTTAATAGATTTATTTACTTGTATCATATACCCTCGAAATTCATTATATATATTTCATGTATCCTCGAAATATTTACGTTTTTTCTTTACATGCCAAAATATTTCTTAAAATCAAGAGACCAAAATTAACTCGAAAGACGAAATCACAATGTATTAATTCATATTTGGAAGATTATCTTCTTTGTAACGTAATGTACTAAATAAGCCAATCTTTCATTTTTTAGACCGGTTACTATATAAACCCATGAAAAAAAAAATCCAAACGTTTAATTTTATTTTATTTTTGCTCAAAAATTTTGTATAAAAGGAAACTTAAGAGATATATTTTATTATAAGCGTGTTCTTTTTTTTTGTCACCCCATGTTTTATTGAAATCACATGGTTACTAAAAACCCCATGTTTAGGTTGTGTTTTCTAAAATCACACAAGCCACACCCCCAAACTAAATTAAAGAATTCCTCTTTCATTGACCTAAACCATACCCTCAACCAAAACCAAATAGTTATAACTTACAGTCGAAAACCTAAAAGCTTCTTACGACCCCCTCCTCACGATGCACTCTTCCATCTCTAACGATTTAGCATTTTATACATCTTCTTGCTCTCCTCCATCTCCAATGACCCAGGTTAGTCATTTTATGCATCGAAAAATGATTAAGGTTCATTTTTCGACAATCTCAAAGCGACTTAGTTTAGTCATTTTTATAATAATAATAAAAAGACCAGGGTTAGTCATTTTGACTAAACAATGATTTTTTTACAAAAACATAGCATATGAAATAAACATATATTAATCGCAAACCAAATAAAAAATAATCACAACCATCACAAGAGCGCCACAGGGAAGTAAAAGATGATACTAGTTAAAACACAACACAGGTTGAAGCATAGTTATGTAGTTGCCCATGTTCCATATTTTGAGTTATTGGGTAGTTTGGTTTGTTCGAGATTTGTTAGTTATAGGAGTTAGTTTGAGGTGTTTTTATAAAATAAAAAAAATTATAAATAAAAATGATAGACTCCCAGTGTATCATACATATAGAGAAAGGTTTAGGCAACAACACAACCATGGAACTGCAATGAGACAGCAAGAAGTCATGCAATGAATCAGGAAGCAGAGCAGATCTTGTAATGAATCGGCAATGAGCTAGCAGGGGAGGTCTTGACAGAGCCATTCCAGCAAGGAGCCAGCAGGGAGTCGTGACAGAGTCATTGTTTTGTTAGTGCCAGCGGGAAATGCTTTGTTAGTATTTTTGTTAACAATCCACATTCTCTTAAATACTTTGATAGCAAGTTGACAATGTTCTATAGCAAGTGTAAGAGCAAGTTGTCTAAATCAATTAGTCATTGTAAATACTATATAGAGGGTAGCAGTTAGAAGGGAAGGGATTCATTCAATTTGCAAACTCATTTGTACAAGAGCAATTGCTCTCTGGAGAGTATCAGGCCTCTCGAACAGCCTGCAAATCATAATACAATACAGTTTTTTCTATCTTGACTTTCATACTTTGTGTTACATCTCTTGTTCTTCATTGATCAAATTAGCAATTTATACCAAATTGATATCAGAGCAGTGATCTGAGATGACAGGGAAATCAGCAAATCAACAAAAAAAAAATCCATAAAAAATAAACAAAAAAAAATAAAGACAAAAAAAATAAATATAATGAGAAGAGTAAAATAGTAGATGCATATGTTAGATCCATAAAATCAACAAAAAAAAAATCTAAAAACCTAAAGCTACTCTCAAGGTGATAAATATAATGAAAAAGCTAAAATCAATGATATTGTTGATTTAGTAATGGACGAAGACAAACTTACTGAATCATGTTAAATCGGTTGTATGGTATGGTTCGTGTATTACTTTATTTTTCATTTACTCTATCATTACATTTTGGGTCTCATTAATATTTAACAAGAGTTATGTTTTGCGATGAATAAAGCAGTTTTCACTTCATCAATTAAGACTTTTATTTTATATGTATAAAACAAAACAAATTTGCATGCGTGCTTAGCATTTGCACACTCGCTAGAAAAAATTGATAATATTTGTTTTTATTTATTAGTCATATTATGTTTGGGCTTTTGATGACTACTGACTTTTGGAGTAAAATGGAGCCTAGTAATTCCTTGCTTGCACCGAAGAGGTTGCTTTGGTGGTTTGTAAATTCTAGGAAAGCTATCTGACATGGACTAATCATAATGAGCAATGAGATATGAGAAATTTTACCGTGTTATTGTAAATGCGCAATGGATAGATAAACCCATAGATAGGCTCATGAGATAAAATTGGGCCAGAGAGTCGAGTTAATGGCTGACTTGTCGATATTACATACTTTTCTTGAGTGGAGATGAGTTTTGTTTTGAAAAATACTATTTCAGGTGTGGACTCATTGAGCCAATAAATTTAATTTTTATTTCTGAATCTGACTAAGGGCTTGTAATTCAAGATTATCCCTTGATTAAGATGATAACTACATCATGATTTAGTTGGCGAGTTTGTTCGCTGTATAATCTTCACGGATGCGACTGAATTTCACGATCAACTTATCTCTTGGAGGCAATGCATCCGCAATGACTGTAAATCCAAAGAATTTGTCCATCCATGCATATAGTAACGGGTGTTTCTTGCTATCAATCATCTTCCAGCCAGTGATATGATCATCTGATATTTTGATCAAGTTGACAATTGATGCTAAGAAAATGTCCACAATACCAATATCCTCTCCACCGAAGAATTCCTTTCCCATGAGCTCCTGGTCTAATATTTTCAAGTTCACATTGGCTGCAATGAGATCTTCCTCTTGTTCCTTCCCTTGTTTTACGAAAGCACCCCATACTGAACTTTTTAGCTGCTACATGGGTGAAAATGAAACAAATGAAAAACACCGTCAAAATAACTGCATGCAGGAATATGATAATGGAGCATAAAATTACCTTATCATCAATAAACTTGATCCAAAAGCGTGCCATGGCCTTTCCATAAGGATCACTTGGTAACAAGGGTTTATGTTTCCAAATTTCATCTATGTATTCGACTATGACAGATGATTCAACAATTGGTTTTTCATTGTGCAAGAGCACAGGGATCTGCTTGTAAACGGGATTGTACTCTAAAAGCAGACTACTCTTATTAGAGAGATCCTCTTCACTAAATTCATATTCAAGACCTTTGAGTCTTAATGCTAAAACAACTCTGGTACAAAAAGGACTTGACCATGTTCCTAACAACTTAAGCTCTTTTTCCATTGTTGCACTCAAACCTCAAATGTGAATCTACTTTTTATATGATCCTAAATGTGGATTTTTTAAGGCTTTGAACATAAGTTTTTACGCCAGAGATCGACTTATATGCCAATTGTACGTCAAACCATCAAAGTGTGAATCATTCAAATTTATCGTGATTTTCAAAGTAGTACGTGCATTCTTGCTTCCTAATGTTTTGTATTTTTGTTGATGTACTCGAGGTATTTTCAATTAAAGAATGCCAAACATTAATTAATAGCTGTGACATATATATAAATATAATTGAGTGACAACACTATATAAGGAACAATCAAACCAAGACAGAGTCCTTGCCACTTAATACATTATATACTTTGTTTCAAACAAAACTTCACAAATGGGCAAACTTTTAAAATCTTGTTATTTTAATTGTCTACAGTTTTAAATGAAAATTTGTAGCAAGGTCATCCAAGTATGGGTAAAATATAGAACTAGTGTTACAGTGTACGTATAATTGAATGAAAAGTAAGTTCTAGTTAAATTTTTTATTTATTTATTTATTTTATTTTAAAGTTTGGCTCTCGTTAGTTTATACCTAATTGAGTTTGACACTCATTTTAAATTTTAATTAGGTCTAACATCGTTTTCTAATGGATCTCTCAGGACAATCACGTTGACTAATCAAAGTTTTATAATAGACTAAGATACCCCTTTGAGAATGCACGTGCCTTACATGTGTGAGTTTTACAAACCAAACAAAATGCATCTAATGGTTCAAATTTTCAATGCTAATCTATAACTAATCCAATGGTGAATAAATTATAAAAACAAAATTTTAAACAATATTCTCTTCTTTAACCAAAAAAAAAAAAAACTAGTTCGGATGAAGCGAGGAGCAAGGAATGTGACTTTTCGAGATTTCACAAATTTTCACAAAATATTTCTTATTTTGAACTTACCGAAAACTCTTTCGAAATTCGAAATATGTCAAAATTTTTTGAAATAAATAAATATTTTATCTCTATATATTTTAACATACTATAATGTTATTTGTTACGTGAGTGATTCTTATATAATATGTAGTCTTTATGACACAACAATTCATATGAGTGATTATTTAATATGTAGTCTTTATGACACTACAATTCGTATGAAACTTTTTATGTTGTATTTAATAGTTTAAAATGCATAATTTGTATTGTTAAATAGGAAACCACAATACAATCTTTTATGTTTTTTTTTGGCCCTCCTGAGCAAAAAGAACAGTGTGGATTTGGTGATCGATTCGGAAGGGTGATGGTGACGCAAGGAAGGTGAGGGAGTTGGGAAACTATGAAGAGGAAGGAGTCGGTGTTTGGTTGCTCAGTGGATTGGAGTGAGGTGGCTTTAGTTTGGAAAGGGTGAAGGGACTGATCGATTCCTCTCAGCCCGATGGCAAACTGAAACTGTAGCACCTTATGGTAACACCAATGAGTCCAAGCTGGAGCTGTATTGATCTTGCTATGGGGTCTGAATGAGCTATGAAAGCATGCGAATAGATAAAGCTGTGACTTGGAGTGATGTTAGGAAGCTAAGCTAAACCGATTAGTTGTCCTGAAACAACACATAGAGAAGCAGTTTCCATTGCAGTTTGGAGCTTCTTGCAAAGGTGTGTTATTGAATTTTGAGGAGATTGGTGGGTGGCAGAGTGCAGGGAGGATGAGAACAGAGGGATGGGTGGGTGGGTGTGTTCAGAGAGATCAGTGGGAGGGAGAAATGGTGAATAAATTGTAATCTCATTTTATTAATTACATTTTTTATTAATTGAAATAAAATGGAAGATTGAGAAGTAGAAATGGTGTGTTCAGAGATTAGTGCATGGTGAAATGGTGAATGTTAGCATAGATTTGTGTTGAAGAGAGATGGGTTGGGGAGAGGATGAGGAAAAAAGCACGGAGAAGAGAGATATTTTTTTTATTAATTAATATTCACCGTTGGATTACTTTTAGATTAGCTTTGAAAATCAAATCCATTGGATGTATTTTGTTGCATTTTAAAGGGGTATTATAGTCTATTACAAAACTTTAACTAATCATCATGATTAACGTAGCGGATTTGTTAAAAATGAAGGCTATACCCATTTAAAGTTTAAAATGAGGGTCAAAACCAATTAGGTGTACACTAACGAGGGCCAAAGTAATAAAAAAAAAACCCTTTAAAAACGACATATTTTAGGTAGGGGCAACTTCAATGGACTAAAACTCGTATGGCATTAGATCAAGGAACTAAAACTCGTTATGTAGGGATTTGGGCTTTTGCATAGTCCTTCCAAGAAAAAAAAATAGTTTTTTATTTTATTTTTAACCGTTAAGATAATATTCTCAACATTAGGGGTGTGCATCTCATCCCGAGATCCCGATCCTATCAGATTTTTTTCAAGTTTTATTGGGATTGATCAATCCCATCCCAATCTAGAGTGAGACCGGATCGTGATGTAGATTTTCAATCCCGCCCATTCCGAATTAATTTTTTAAATATTTATTATTAATAATTTTAATATTCTTCATGAAAATAATAACACATAGATTATATTCTAATAGGAATTGTTTTCTATTGTTGTCTTATTCATGAAATAATAAAACATGTATTCTATTCTAGATAAAATACAAGTTGTGTACCAAATAATGTTCATTCACGAAAAACTCAATTTACTAAATATTTTCTATAAAAGTTCACATGCTAAAATGCATAGCGAAACATATTCATATAGACAATCATATGTATCTATCCTTTCATATAAGTACTAGTAAAGCTAATATAGTTATTTACATTTGAAAATAAATAATAACATCAATGTGAAATAAACAAAATATTTATTTCCTGTTGATCTTGTCTCGTCCTATTCCGAACCTGTTTGGGATGGGAGGAGGTTGGGATGAAGTCTATCCAGTTCCGATCTCGAGCGAACAAGATGTGCAGGGATGAAGTCCATCATGTCTCGTGCCCACCTGTTCCCTAAAATTAAAGCTCAAACAGAGCAACGAAAAAACAAAATTTAGTTATGACTTTTCTCCATATGTCATTAAAAAGGGAAATTCCATACTACAAAAATTCTGAATCAAGTAAGCAATTAAGAAGCGTTTGCCTATAAACTTTTGAGTTCTAATTTCAACCTTGAATAAAAACAAGACGTTTGCTAAATGAAGCCACCATTTTCACTGAAGGACAACACAACCTCCCACTTCTAAAGGACACCACCACCTAGTGAATAACACCACCAATATAAACTTTAACCCTATCAAAATTCAAAATTTTCCTTTATCTCCCAAACGAAAATGTCTCCCCCTCTCCCAAAAATTGAATCTTCGCAACATGTTCATGTCCTCTTTCTCCCTCTACTTTCTACTATCTTGCTCTACTATATGTTATTTTCCTCTATTGTCATTGTGTGATACAAAAGTTGGAGGTTTTGGATACGATTTGTGTCGGATTTGGGGTGCAACTTATGTCGAATTTAGTGTGCATTAGAACTTTTTTTTTTTTTTTTTTTTTGCGATTTGGAGTTTATTGGTGTGCGATTCTAACTTGTAAGAGCATCTCCAATGGTAAAGGTTAAATTTAGGGGTCATACCCCATTTTAACCAAAAGCTAATTTTAGGGTTCCCCCTATTTTTTCATCACTCCAACTAATTACCTATTTTAACTTTTTCATCATTATTTTAATATATCTTCAACTTTTCTATACCAATTTAATTTCAATTATACTATTATTAATCTCAACTTAATGTAATTATACTATTATTAGTTTCAATTATATTAGTATAATATTATTAAATATATACTATTATTAATTTCAACTTAAATATATAATATTATTAAATTTAATTATTATAATATTATTGAAGAAAAAGGGAAGGTAGTTGAGGGTTTCTTTTATTTTTATTTTTGATTTGTTTTTAATTTAGAAATTAAATATTGAGAATATTTTGTTATTATGTGAGATATAGGGAATGGTTAACTTCCCCCTAAATTTAGGGGGAAGCTGTATGTTGAGTTATTATAGGGTATTATTTAGGGGGGTGATTGGAACAAAAATTTTCTCTACTTTTTGGCTATTTTAGAGGGATGATTGGAGATGCTCTAAGATGCTTTGTTGGTGTACAATTATCTCCAATTTGGTATGTGGTTATCTTATTTGTTTCTTTGTGTTCGATTGTTGTTGTGGGAGTTCGTCTTTGCGTTCAACCAAACCCACGAAGTCAGGTAAACTCTAAATTTTCATGCCTCATTTTTGTTTTGTTTTGATTGTATCATATTTTTGTAAGTGGCTTTGGGTGGTGCTGGTGATGGTGGTAGTAGTGGAGATCATGTAGCTCTAAGACGACATTTTTGATAAAGTTCATTTCCCAAAAAAATAAAGAAAATATAGATGGGAGAAAAAAACAAAAAATACAATAACGGAGGGAGAAAGAAGGGTGGGGAATGGAATGAGGAATGATTTGATTGACACGAATGAAGCATCGACAGTCCTATTGCTATCGCAAAGTCAACATGTTGTGGTTGGTGAGGTTGAGGAAGGGGAGAAGGGTAAGGGGGATGAGGAGGGTGAGGAGTGTCAGGGGGGTGAGTAGGTCAGGGGGGTTGAGAAGGGTAAGGGGGTGCCTATGGTTATTGGGATGAAGAGGGTCATGGGGATGTGGAGGGTTTAAATGAAGAGAGTGGGGGAAATTATGAGGTTTAAAATCAATAGGAGCCAATTATTTTTTCGAACCTAGTTCCGATGAAGATAATAAAACTTGATAAAATTTCTTATTCTGGTGGTCCCAAAACTGCATCCATATTAGAGGATTATGATGGCCATGTTTCTTGGTCCATTTGGCTGGTTAGGAGGTGTTTATAATATTTTCAAGTTTTTTTTAAATACACAATATTTATTATTTTTATATTATTTAGACAGTGACTAATTTTTCTTATTGCTTGTTGTACTTAGAAACAAAGCGAGTCGGGATGTCGACATCAATGTAAGAATTTTATACTTTGACAGACCATTGTAAGGATCATGTCTATAAGAGTAATTTCAATTGTCTATAAGAGTGGTCTACAATCGTTGATAGACCATTGTAAAGATCATGTCTAATAGGGTGACAATTTGTGTGTTTATCGAGTGTTGGCAACCCGAAACCGACACTTTTCACCTCCCTTTTGAATAAATGACCATCACCATCGAAGATGTCTGTCATATCACTCAGTTGCCAGTTGTTGGTAAGCCGGTTATGATAAAAAAAAAAACTCAAATGAAGGCAACAGAATGTGTGCAATTGTAAATGAATGGTTTGGGGATTCAAAATAGTGAAGTACAAAAGCATGTCCAGAAGAATCTTAGTTTCATGGAGATCAAATTTATTAAGAATCATTAGTATGGGAAAGTGAGTATGACTGATTCTGTTCAAAATAAACAACAAAGTTGCTAGGGGTTACTTGTTATTTCTTCTGGGCATAACTATCTTTGATGATAAGAATGAAATAAGGCTTCATTGAATATTTGAAGTTGTTGATAAAGGTGGATGATGTTGGAAAATTCGCATGAGGAGTTGGTACTTTAGTGTTATGTATCGTCAACTTGGTTGTGCTAGCAAGCGGGTACCAAACAAATATCTAGATATCTGCCATTTTTGAAGATATATTTTTCGGGATAATTGTTCAATTGTTTATTTTTTTAGTGTTTTAGATATTGAACTAATATATTGATGTATTTTTTTTATTTTTTTATTTTGTGTTAGATATACGATCACTTTAGGCTTTGAGGTACGACCCAAGCCTCGTGGAATGATCGCCTCCCCGCCATGGCTAAGTGTGATTGCCTCCAACTTAACCGGTGTCGTGACTAAAGAAATCCCGACTCTAAGGAGCATCTCGATGACATGTCTCTTAAAGAGGTAAAAATTAGTCATTTATAGAGCTGAAAACCGAACCAAATAGTATCGATTTTGTTTTTTCCCAACCGAAACTGTAAACCGAACCAAAACTGTACCACTAAAATATTAAGCAAAACCGATCGTGTGATGAGATGCATTATTCTCCTCCTCGGTACACATTCTCGCATATCGACAATGTGTGAATGTTTTCCTATTGTTTGAGTATGTTTGCACGCATGTAATATAAATCAAAACATTGTATTACAATAGCTTACATGCCAATTCATGTATAACTCAACTAATAAGAAATAGTCATTTCAACTTTTGATACTTAGCAAAGGTAATAATAAATAAATAAATAAAAATATATTTACTTGCAAGTAACATGTAACTAAAAGACAATGTGTTATCCAATCATCCATACTATGCAATCAGAAGCCATGTATCCCATCAAAATAGCATTCAGAAACCATATATCCCATCAAATTCAAATTCATAAGCCATGTATCCTATCAAATTCAAATTCAAAGCAGAGACAATGTAAAATATAAGCATTAGATTGATCCAATGAGATTTCATAAGCCAACTGTAATCTTATATTGGGCAGAAATGGGAAGTGAATAGGAGCAATGTATATATTCATTTGTTAGCTTCAATAAAAGTCCAAAAACCTGCATTAAAAGCCCAATCACTTTGTTAAAAAATGATAATAATAAAGTTAAAATTTAAAATAAAAGGACAAAAAATCCTTATCCAAAATAAATGTAGATATAATCATTCTTTCACGTTGTTAATATCTAACATTGGAACCTATTCAAACACCTCTAAAAAAACCAAAGCAAAAAAATCAATATAAATGACAAAAACAAATTCAAATACGCATAACAAAATGAAAAAAATGATGAAGTGAATATTCCTCCATCGATACTATCATATTCTTCAAACTCGTCCATTGACTCACGAAGATTGATTGAGACTGATGGAGAATGAAGCCAAGCTTGGGCACAAATAAGGGCTTCAACGGTGCTAGAAGACAAAGGACTACGAAATGGATCAAGTACATGACCCCCGTGCTAAAGGCAACTCGTAAGCAACCGAAGATACAGGAATCACCAAGACAGTTTTTGCCACGACGAAAAAGATTTGATACTTCGCTAAGTTGTTCTTCCACCAATTCAAGACATCAAACTTATCACAAGAAGCTTCAACACTTTCTCTCAAATACTTTTCAAACTCTGATTTGTTCCTCGACCCATCTTTCTCCTCCGTATGCTTTTGATATTGAAAAGCCAACATCACACTATCATTTTCTCCTTCATCATCGTCAAATTCCATTTCTTTTGGTCTGGTGACAATATCTTGTGATTGAGAAGTGGAAGTCGAGTAATGCTTAACATACCACTCAACAAATGAGTGAAAGCACCATGGACCTTATCCTTTAAGTTGTTTGCCACACAATCATCATACATATTTTCAAAGAAAAATACACGAAAGTTCATCTTGTACCTTGGATCAAGAACCACTGCAACATACAACAAAATGTTTATCTTATTAACATTCCATTATTTGTCATGTTTTGCTTTCATTTTCTTTGCAATTTCTTGTAAGCATTCATTATCGTTACATGCAAATTGAGCTAACTTGTTATGGGTAAGAAAAACAGATTAAAAAAAAAATAGAAGTCACATATAAATATCCTGAAAGCCTCAATGTTGCATTATAAAATACCTTCAAAAACTTCACAAACAGTCTTGCATCCTTCCAATCACAATTAGTTGGTGGTTCCAAGTTTTTTCTTCCTCTCCAAAGTAAGAAGTGTAATGCATGTCTTCGTCCTCTAAACGCTCAAATGCCTTTTGAAATTTCTCTGCGACATCTAACATCAAATAAGTTGAATTTCATCCAGTAAGCACGTCTAGGCACAATAAACTTTTACATGCAATCTTTTCATTTTCCACACACTTTTTGAATGTAGCCAACCTAAAGGGAGATGACATGAAATACCTCACCGCATTACACACTTTAACTATCGAATCATGCAAGTCTTTCAAACCATCACAAACAATAAGATTTAAGATATGTGCACAACATCTCATGTGTAAGTGTTCATGTCCTAAAATGGTCCATTTCCAATGCTTAGTCTTTCTTTTCAAATAGTCAATGAAAACACTTGATGAACACTATTCGAACTAGCATCATCAAGTGTTAGTGTGAAAACACTACCTACACCCCATTCTATCATGCACTTCTCCACTATCTTCCCAATAGTCTCACCTTTATGATTAGGTACTAGAGAAAATCTTATGATTCTTTTTTGTACAATCACTATCAACAAAGTTAATTGTGATACACATGTAATTTATATTTTGGATAGAAGTCCAAGTATTTGTAGCCATGCAAACTCTTTTGCCTTTCAAAACACTTTTCAACCTCCTTTTCTCTTCAAGAAAAATTTGCAGGCAATCCCTAGCAACTGTAATACGAGAAGGTATTTTGAACCTTGGTTGTATAACAGTACTATAATACTTAAACCCCTCACCCTCTACATGCCTAAAAGGAAACTCATCAATTATCGCCATTCTAGAAAGTGTTTTTCTACAAGCTTCCTGGCTGAAACTAACGGTACAAACACATTTGAATTCATTTTCGTGCAGATATTTTGCTTGGGGTCTTGTTTGCTGTAGGGATATTTCTTACACTTTCCCTTTATTTGTATGTGGCCTAATGATGCGGATTTAACCAACCTAAATTAATAGGTTAATTTAACCCACTTGTAATAACCGCAAGTGCACGGTGCCTAACTGGTAGACAATGGCAAGTACGGGTCGATCCCTCGAGGAAAGTGAGTGCAATTGAAATTTATAATTTAATTTAAACTAATTTAAATGGAAAATGGGGTTACAACATTTTTTAAAGCTAAACTAAAATAAATTAAAACTAAGAAAAATAAAATAAAATAAAAGATAGATGAGATGGATTTTGTGGGATTGGACTAAAAAATAAATTAGCAAAAAACATTTAAATCTAAATTACTGAAAATTTAAACGAGAAGCTTTAGGGATGATAATCCCTTGCTTACACCAAATATGTGATCGTTAAAATCCAATTCAACTTATATCATGTTTCTATGAAACATTAACAAATTATTTCAAGCAAATACGCTCTTACCAAGTATTAAGTGTCTTTTTAGGGCACACTTAATCAAAGTTTAAGCTTAATATTTTTAGCACATGCTTTAAATATTGATAAAGGGTAATTCTAACTACCAAACATATCAAGTTTAATTTCTCGAACATGAAAGGTGAAAGCAAGTTCTCAAAAATTCAGAAATAAATTGTAACTAACAATTAATCACACAATTCAGTAAAATAAATCAAAATGAATTATGCAACCCCTTTGGTTTGTCGCAAACTTGATGTGGTGGCACTCAGTAGATCAGAAGGTGGTCAGAACATGAATCTCGAGACAAATGGCTGCAAATGCTCTGTGGTGGTACAGAACAAAAATCAAGGTGCCAATAGCCAAATAACAGATTTGACTCGATCTCCCGCCCTCGTTACGGTGCGCTACAGTAACGCTCCTTGCTCCGCCTTCCTCTCCAGCTAGAAGCAGCGCTCTCGCGGCCTCGTTCTCGCTCCTCGCAAGCGTTTCGTTCTCCAATTAGGTCTGGAACCTGGAAAAGAGAAAGATTTCACTGAGATTACTCAAAAACAGAGAAAGCGAGCACGAAGGAATACTCACCTGTTTCGATTCCTGTCGCGATGGTGGTGCGCCGAGGACGAGCCTTTTTGTGGTGGTGGTTCTCAGTCTGTTGTGACGGTGGTCGTGAGAGAGGGAGGCAGGAAGGAGCTCGAGGCGAAGAGAGGCTGGCAGAGGGTGATGAAACAGTGTCTGTGGCGAGGCGGAACAGAGTCACGGTGAGGCTCTGTTTCGCAGCGTGGTAGTGGTGGTTCATGATGTGGTGTCCGGAGGTGATGGTGGTCGATGGATGATGTACAGGAAGAGGGACAGGGAGGTTGATGGAGGTGGCTCTGATGTGAAACAGGGTTGTCACACCCCTGTTTCGTGGTGGTGGCGGTTGTGCTGTCCGGAGGTGGTGGTGGTGCTCGGGTGATGGTGGTTGATGGATGATGGAGGTGTTTGCTGAGTGATCTGGATAGAGAATGAGTGAGTGATGGATAGGTGGTGATGGTCACCTTGTGAGAAAGAGGTTTTGATTTTTTTCTAATTTCTTCTTTTCCCTTCTCTTCCTCCCCTTTTTCTCACCCTATTCTCTTGTATTTATAGAAAATGATCAAGATGAATAGGGATGAGATGAGGTGATGATTCATCAATGTATAATTTGGAGAATATTCTTTGGGTAGGATTGGTCTTGGCATTGGGTTTGGGTTTAGGTTATGGATTAAGTTTTGGGTTTAGGTTTGTGACCATCTGCTTTATACCACCGTTAGAATCGACTAATTGTCGTCCTTAACTTGTCGCCTTAATATGGTTTCATCGTTTACCCTCAAATTCCTACAAAGACATGAAAACGAAATAATTACTATAAAATATAATAATCGAAACACTAACATTTATAAATTAAGGGATATATTATGTAATAATTATGTGAATATCAAATACCTTCAAACCTATATTTTGCTAGTCCTCGAGCAAAACAATAAAAAGAAAATTCTAACTCACTTTCGCAGATATAATCAGTTGCACTTACCTTAAACATGCAACAAGGCTTTAAACCCCTAGATTACCTCTAGCGGACGAGTTATAGTCTCGTGAGGGTTTCCAGAAATGTTACCCACAAACATTACTGACTCAATCAAAACTTGGTCAAACAGTGTTCATTTTAAAACTTTAAGAAATGCAATAAACCAACAGTGTCATTTTAGTGTATCAACAAATTTCTAAATAATTTAATATTTTCCACAAGTTAGAGAAAAATTCACAATCATCCTCAACTCAATGTGTGTGTGTGGATAGCACTATCAGCATAACTTTTCATTTCAGAGTAAAACAATGACTAAATCTCCTGTAGAAAGTTTGTTTTGACTTCAAACCGCTCATGTTACTCACAATAAAACACTCAGAGATTTGGTATTTCACTCAGTTTATATGTGAGGAAAATAGTAAATAATGGAAAACAATCATCTCACTTATAGTAATATGAAGAACGGACTTTTCAAGAATGGAATAAACATGATTTCATGGACAGGAATATCAATTACTTTTGGGAATGTTAAATCAAACACCATAGGTCTTGGTTATTAAATCTCCAAATCTACAGAACTAACATTTACCTAAGATTAACTAGGACTTTGTTGGGTTGTAATGGGGCTTGGGTAATGGTTAATAAGGAATGTCAAAGGATTCTAAGAAAAGTTTCTAGGAATGTATACACCCATTCAACGAACAATTGGGGCTATCAAGAATAAACCAATGTTGTGCACCATCAATTTTTTCTTCATTCTCACATCTTTATCCTCATTGAATTTTTTTATTTTATTTTATTATTATTTTTTATAACTATTTTTCTTTTCTTCAACCTTTTTTTTTTCAATAGAGGATTTATGAAATATTTATATTTTGCTTTTTGATGCCCTTTTTACACTAAGTATATCCATCCATACACATTCCCAGAAACGTTGGGTAAAGGTTAATGGGTTAACAAATAAAAGTTATTCTAAAGCTCAAAAGGCTACAAAAAGGTTAATGTTATAGGTAAGTTAAAAGGCTAGTTAATGGTCTAAAGAAAAAAATGCCTAGATCATTTCCTAAGTTTGGGTCAGTATTATGATATCTTAATTGAATAAGCCAAGAAGTTCTAGTGTAATAATTCAATTTTGATGTCATTCCCAAAGCAATTGATCAAAAGAATGAGAATAATGAGATCATCAACGAGATAATACGGACTCAAGAAAAATCAGAGCTTATGTATAACCCTCAGAAAAATAGAAAGGTTCAAAACTTTCAGGGTTAAGTCTCCACTATTATTCTAAGGTTTTCTAGCATATATTTCACTCATCAACTTCAAGTTATGCTAACATGGCTCATGGTGCAAGATAATTGAGTTTAAAAATCTCATGAACTAGATATAACTTAAGGATCATACTAAACTTTCAGTCTTTATCAATATAGCTTGCATTTTCTTGAGCATAAAACATTTAAAATCCATTTTCATACTCGTAAAAGACCAAGTTTTCTTGATAGAAAAGCAATTTTTTTTTTAAGAATAGGAAAAGAAAATACTACGAAAAATTCACCGACTCATTAACCTACCCCCAAACCTAATCCAAACATTGTCCTCAATGTGTAACAAAATAATTCTGACAAATAAATGAAGTAAGTACATGAGAGGAGGTGAGAACAGTATTACCGCGGTGAAGATTTTACCAATTTCCAAGAAGTCGTCCATCAATGAGGCTCACCAACATAAAAATCATGGAGTTTTCATTAGAAATCGATATACTGTAGATTCGACACTAACAAAGAAAACTAAAAAAAGGCATGTTGTAAGTCAAAACTATTACGGAGCTAACGAGTATGAGTGAAACACAACTAAATAGGGTACTCGAAAATCAATCTAGACTAACAGCAAAGACACACAACTAAAGCTAGGCTGCCTCCTTGGGGCGCTTGGTTTACCGTCATCAGCCCGACAAATATTCTTCCTAAAAAATGGTGTATCGAAAAGTGGAGAGGAAGAACATGACAAACACTTAGTCCATGGTCGTATATCAACAACCTGAACAGTTGAGGATCAGTCCACCAAAATATAGCAATCGCATGGAGTACCAAATACACTAGGACATCAGTAGTCATACTCATGAGAGGATTTTTGCGTGCTCCAAAAAGGGAAAATCCTATGTTTGGTTCCAAATCAGAAGATTGAATAATTTTTACAACAGGATGGTGAAAACTAAAATCCTCACTACATCACAAGGGATCGGTGAAAGTAGCCGTAGTAAATGGGAATGTGATGCAAGTAGATGAGACGATGGATATATCAGGTGGTACAGACTCATCACATGAATCACATAGAGATATTGGTCTAGACAACTCATCACCTGAAAATGCATACCTGAGGGTGTCAGGTATTTGTTTAAGGTCAAGCTCAGGTGGCTCAACTGATGGGACTAGTTTTGACTCACTGAGTGGAAACGACTTCACTTTAGACTTCCATTTATAACTAGGATCCACAATGGGGACTGAGTCAAGCAAATCATTGACTTCCCTAATAGAATCATCAACAGGAAAGTCTAAACTAAAATGAGTCAAACAAGCCTTGTATCATGAAAATAGTCAAGGGGGGACTCTAAAGAATGTTCACAGTTTGATTCGATGCATGAGTCACTAGGGAGGCATGAGTCAACATGGGAAGGAGATGTCTGTAGAGTCTCAGAATCTACAGGTTCATCAATAAATGAGGCTTTATCAGCCTTCGTATGAGAGGAGGATGCAACCTGTGTAAAATTAGGTGTAGATATAATAACACTTATGTCAGACATTCCTACCTGATTGTCAACCAGTTTTCCACTCCCAAGGGTAGTAGTAATGGATTGGGCATCTTCACTGTCCGGCTCAGATGTGCCACTAATTTCATATTGACCATTTGGGTTGGAAATAGGTTGGCTTGGGAGTTTTTCTGACTCTATCTCAGGAAGTGACTCAGCTATTTGATTTAAAGTCATCTCAAGTTTCTTGATAGCATGAGAGTTTTGTCGATAAATAACTGTCAATTCTGTGATATCCTGAGAATTTTGCTCAAGAATTTCTCTTGTTCGCTCTATAAAAATGTTCATGATATCTTCTAACTCATTATCAGGAATGAAAGCTTGAGGGGTCTGAAGAGTGTCTAGAGGGCCTTCATGGTAGTGACCATGAGCCCATGAGAAGTTAGGATGATAGGCTAAACCTGGGTTGTAATAATCAAAATATGGATCATAATCAGGTCGTCGCATGTCATAAAATGAATTGACTTGCTCGGAAAAATAGGCTGGATAATCCCTTGTGTTCATTTAAATTTTTTTTTTTTTTAAATCACTAACTCTAAACAAAATATGCACAGACTCACACACAATCAGCGACCAATAAATGCACAAGAAACATGCCTCCCAAAGCAATAAACGTTTTTGAGATCAATTATCTTTTTATCTTTGGGGGACAATTATTTCTTATGTAATCTTTATGACAGAATAATGGGTGCTACAAGTTGATCATAAAAGTGTACACTTTACACCGCAAAGTTCAAAATTAGTAGGCTAGAGTTTTATTTCAAAGAAACCAGATTATCGCACAAGAGAAGGAGGTCGCAATGGTCCAATCAAGTACTGCCTTGTGCTACCGCTCTGTAAGCCAATGATGTGAGAACGATGTGATGTTAAATGTACACTAGAGGCTTGTGTTCCTAACCCCAAAATTGTTAGTTACACCAATTCTTCTTGTGGATCGTAGCTTACTTATGACTTGGCGTACTGGGTAAATTACCCTTGTGGCGGTGGCCTCTCGGAGTTCATTGAATGATTAAACCCATCGTCACTTTTAGCTTTGGTCAACACAAAAATTATTGGATTCACCTTGGTCTTAGTTGTCCTATGAACACCGCACCTAAAAGAATGCGCTATCTAACTTGCTAATTGATTTTAATTATATTTGGCTATTGGTTGCACACAACTGGAGTGATGAGGTGGGGATATCTAGTCCCACCAGTTTCTATTTAGAAGCTGGGTCTGCTTATTATGAATTACTAAAGTTTAGCACCCACAATTCCAGTAATTAAACAACCAATCACACAATTTCAAACAATTACACAACGCACCCGATCACTAATACATTGCGTGAGTTAAAAGTACTTACCGTCTGCGCATTCCGTTCTGCACAAAAAAAGTTAGCACAATTTAAAAAAAATGTCCGACTTCTTTTTATCAGTTTCAATCAACACACAAGCACGTGCAAATTAATTTACTGGTCTTGGTCGTAGAAGTCAAATTTCTAAATCATAAAAAAATTATTGGGTAACAATTAAAATTGTTTCCCTATTTTTTTTTGACTTAGAAAATTTTGGGTTTTTTTTTAGTGATTAAACAAAATGAAAAATAGTAAAGTTCTCAAAAATTATTACACCACACACTCGTAAAACGAGGTGAAAATAAAAAACCCTCTTCAGAAAATAAAAAAATAAAAATTTGCTTGATGTTTTGCAGGATCGTCCAATTTTCTCGAGAAGCGTGTAATCTGCAAAATCAAACACAAAATGAGTGTAAAAAGAAAAAAAAATAAAAATTTGTTTTGTTTTTTTTTTAATTTTTTTTTAATTTTTTTTTGAATTTTTCTGTTTTTTTTTTTTTTTTTTTTTACAATTAGTGCAAATAAATCTTAAATTCAATTACACCGCAACCTTCCCCGGCAACGGCGCCAAAAACTTGATGCGGATTTAACCAACATAAATTAATAGGTTAATTTAACCCACTTGTAATAACCGCAAGTGCACGGTGCCTAACTGGTAGACAATGGCAAGTACGGGTCGATCCCACGAGGAAAGTGAGTGCAATTGAAATTTATAATTTAATTTAAACTAATTTAAATGGAAAATGGGGTTACAACATTTTTTAAAGCTAAACTAAAATAAATTAAAACTAAGAAAAATAAAATAAAATAAAAGATAGATGAGATGGATTTTGTGGGATTGGACTCACCAATGAATTAGCAAATTTTTTTTTAATCTAAATTACTGAAAATTTAAACGAGAAGCTTTAGGGATGAGAATCCCTTGCTTACACCGAATATGTGATTGTTAAAATCCAATTCAACTTATATCATGTTTCTATCAAACATTAACAAATTATTTCAAGCAAATACGCTCTTACCAAGTATTAAGTGTCTTTTTTAGTGCACACTTAATTAAAGTTTAAGCTTAATATTTTTAGCACATGCTTTGAATCTTGATAAAGGGTAATTTTAACGACCAAACATATTAAGTTTAATTTCTCGAACATGAAAGGTGAAAACAAGTTATCAAAAATTCAGAAATAAATTGTAACTAACAATTAATCACACAATTCAGTAAAATAAATCAAAATGAATTAGGGGGTTTGTCGCAAACTTGATGTAGTGGCACTCAGCAGATCAGCAGGTGGTCAGAACACGAATCCCGAGACAAATGGCTGCAAATGCTCTGTGGTGGTACAGAGCAGAAATCAAGGTGTCAATAGCCAAATAACAGATTTGACTCGGTCTCCCGCCCTCGCTACAATGCGCTACAGTAACACTCCTTGCTCCACCTTCTCCTCCAGCGAGCAGCAACACTCTCGCGGCCTCGTTCTCGCTCCTTGCGAGCGTCTCGTCCTCCAATTAGGTCTGGAACCTGCAAAAGAGAAAGATTTCACTGAGAATACTCAAAAACAGAGACAGCGAGCACGAAGGAATACTCCCCTGTTTCGATTCCTGTCGCGATGGTGGTGCGCCGCGGACGAGCCTTTTTGTGGTGGTGGTTCTCGGTCTGTTGTGACGGTGGTCGTGAGAGAGGGAGGCAGGAAGGAGCTCGAGGCGAATAGAGGCTGGCAGAGGGTGATGAAACAGTGTCTGTGGCGAGGCGGAACAGAGTCACGGTGAGGCTCTGTTTCGCAGCGTGGTAGTGGTGGTTCATGATGTGGTGTCCGGAGGTGATGGTGGTTGATGGATGATGTACAGGAAGAGGGACAGGGAGGTTGATGGAGGTGGCTCTGATGTGAAACAGGGTTGTCACACCCCTGTTTCGTGGTGGTGGCGGTTGTGCTGTCCGGAGGTGGTGGTGGTGCTCGGGTGATGGTGGTTGATGGATGATGGAGGTGTTTGCTGAGTGATCTGGATAGAGAATGAGTGAGTGATGGATAAGTGGTGATGGTCACCTTGTGAGAAAGAGGTTTTGATTTTTTTCTAATTTCTTCTTTTCCTTTCTCTTCCTCCCATTTTTCTCACCCTATTCTCTTGTATTTATAGAAAATGATCAAGATGAATAAGGATGATATGAGGGGATGATTCATCAATGTATAATTTGGATAATATTCTTTGGGTAGGATTGGGCTTGGCATTGGGTTTGGGTTTAGGTTTGGGTTTAGGTTATGAATTTGGTTTTGGGTTTAGGTTTGTGACCATCTGCTTTATACCACCGTTAGAATCGACTAATTGTCGTTCCTTAACTTGTCGCCTTAATATGATTTCATCGTTTACGCTCAAATTCCTACAAAGACATGAAAACGAAATAATTACTATAAAATATAATAATCGAAACACTAACATGTATAAATTAAAGGGATATATTATGTAATAATTATGTGAATATCACCTAACATGTTACTAGTTCCATTTTTATAAGCATGTGCATACTCCTTTCCATAATGCTTACATGCAGTCTAGGATTGCCTTTTGGACAACCAGGTACTAATGTAAAATGATTCCAAACAAGTGACGATTTTCGTTTTTAATCTTCAATGAGTGGGAATGGGTCATCCTTAGTTGCTTCGGTGGCAGGCTTGGATCATTTGTATTTTCTTCATTTGGATGATTGTTTGTAGAAGCCATCTAGCAAAAAAAATAAATGCTTTCATGTTTATATAAGCTTGTCTTGTAAACTAATATTTTTAGGCCGAGTTTGGTTCAATGAATTTGTTTTTGTACAACAGACCATACTCATTCTTTTGGCATCCAATGCTTCTACATGGAAAGGGTTTCGATTGCAACAAAAAAAAACCAACAAACAAACAAATTTTCAAGGGTTTACATCAAATTTTCACACTCACTGCTATGAATACTCTAAATTGGGAAATAAATTTGGCAACTGTGTTAATTATAACATGTGAACATACTTCGCCTTAAGTACATACAATTCATGCAAAGAACCACTAATACAGAGCAATAAGAGAGAATAATAACAACCAAAAAACACCAACATGTTTATTCAATACATCCTTCTTTCTCTTTCATGCATACATGTTTATATAGCATCCAAGAAACTCCTCTCTCATGCAACAAAAAAAAGGCCTTAAAACTCACCCAACAAAAAAATGAAAAAAGGACTACATTGTGATGTCCTCAAACTCAAAGAGTGACAAAGTGTGTATGAATTCCCCTAATTTAACTTACGAAAAAAGAAAAGAAAACATACACAACTAATAAACCACAAAACACAACATGAAGATGTCTTTGTTTATAATCAATTATGTTGCCAACACGTGGGGAGCTATACCCAACGTTACAGGAGGTTCCTAACAAATGCTCTTATTCTTAAGAGCTGTCAGATATGGGCCAAATGATGCAGTTTAAGAGAATGGTACATCTTACATACATTTTCACTCTTATGTATGTTCTAATTAGATTTTGTTTGATGTTAAGTTCACATTGTTTTAATGGTGTGCATGCAAGTAGCCCTCGTATTGGGTGGTCACTGGCAATTGATAATGGAATGGGGTGTATTTATTCATTTGCATTCAAATGGTGGACAGTAAAAATGGAAACCTTGGAACTGAATTCTTAATAGACAGATCAATAAATGCAGTTTGGTTTTGAATTTTCCATTAATGTCCTTTTTCCTTCTCCAAATAGCTTGTTGCTAGGGATTGTAATTTCACACAGACAGACAACTGAGCATAATGTTGAATATAACCAAATAACTTAAAACTCTAGTCGATTCAATGGAAACAAAAGAAGAATAGAAACATACCTTGATCCATAGCGATTTTCCTTTTGACTGTGATAACTTGGACTTCTGATTGATTCAAGCGTATAACTTTAGAATCTCTGTTGAGAGGATACAAAAACAATATAGAAAACTATATTTTTCACGCAATACTCAATCGGGGACCAACCCGTATTTATAATGGTCGTAAGTCATAATCCTATGACTTACGGGCTGTGAATTTCCAATTTTGCCCCTCATTGAATAAGAAATTACATCTTAATTTACACCATGTTATGTAATAATACCTTATAGTCCAACACTCATATTAGATCACATATTTGATGGACTACACTTTAAGATAGCAATACACATTGTATTACATATGTGTGCCCACATTATTGGATTTTTCCAACAATCTCCCACTTGGGCCACATATGTTACCTTTAAATGTGTATAACCTTATGAGCTCCAAATTTTTTTATCACAAGTTAAGGTATTCCTAAACAATCTCATCCATTGACTATACTAATATAGGATTAAAGCAATTTTCGTCACTTTTAGCGTAACTAAATCCATCAATAGTCATATATACCAATATAATCAAATGACATAGATCAAACATGGATGTAGAGGATGGAAATTACATGTAATGTGATCCAAACATGCCTATTTCCAATTAGTCCAACTTTATTCTTTAATGAGATCAAACATATAATAAACAGACAATTGACTGAATACTTTATTTCTGTAGAAAATACTAAATTACACCAATGTATCCATAAAATCCATCATAGAACAAAAAAAAAAAAAAAAAACTCCCACTAAACCATGATATCCTCATGTGACATAACACTCATATGAGCGGTGTGCTCATGAAAGACCTTGGGTGGTAATCCCTTCGTAAGCGGATCTGCAATCATGGAGTTTGTTCCAATATGCTCTATGAAAATATGTTTATTCTCTACTTTCTCCTTCACAACTAGAAACTTTATGTCAATATGATTTGACCTAGACGAGCTTCTGTTGTTGTTGGCATATAAAACTGCTGAATTATTGTCACAATATAACTTTAGTGGTCTTTCTATGTCATTTAAAATGCGCAGCTCAGTGACATAATAACGCAACCATAATCTGTGGTTGGATGCCTGAAAACACGCCACATATTCTGCTTCCATGGTGGAAGAAGCTATGAGTGTCTGCTTAACACTGCTCCAGGAAATAACTCCTCCAGCTAACAGATAAATGTAGTCTGATGTAGATTTCCTACTATTTTGGCATCCAACAAAATCAGAATCAGAATACCATATGATCTCCAACTGATCTGATCTCTTGTATGTGATCTAGGGGTGGGCACGGGACGGGATGGGACGAGATATGCCCATCCATATCCCATCCCGTTCATACGGGATCGGGACGGGACGGGATGGGAAAAACCTCATCCCGACCTCGTCCCATCCCAAACGGGTTCGGGACGGGACGGGATCAGCGTGCTAATTTGGACATATCAAATAGAAGTCTGGACTGCTGGAAGCCTGCTGGGCCTGCTGGAAGCCTGGAAGGCCTGCTGGTCCTGCTGGAAGGCTGCTGCAGCTGGAAGGCTGCTGCTGAAAGCCTGAACATTTTATGCAAATGTTCATAAAATAAATAAATAAGTAAATAAAAAATACTAATAATTAATATTAAAAAATTAGTTCGGGACGGGACGGGATTGGCGGGATTGAAAATCTTCATCCCATCTCATCCCATTCTAGATCGGGACTGGACGGGATCGGGATGAAATTATTCAATCCCATTAAGACCCGAAAAAATCGGGACGGGACGGGAACGGGATCGCGGGATGGGATGCCCACCCCTAATGTGATCATGTAATCCTTAGTTCTCTATAAATATTTCATAACCCGTTTAGCTGCTTTCCAGTGATCCATCCTAGGGTTATCCATATATCTGCCAAACATTCCAACAATGAATGTTATGTCTAGATGTGTACATACCTGAACATACATAAGACTCCCAACAGCTGATGCATAGGGGATCTTTTGCATTTATACAACTTAAAGTTTATTCTTAGGACACTGTTTAAGATTAAATTTGTCTCCTTTAGATATAGGGGTGTCTCCTGGTTTACAATCTTGCATGCCAAACCTTTTACACACTTTTTCTATATAACTCTTTTGTGATAATCCAAGATTACCCCGGAAACAATCTCGGTATATTTGAATCCCTAAGACAAAAGAAACTTCACCAAGATCTTTCATTTCAAATTTATTTGATAGAAATCTTTTGGTTTCGTGCAACATGTCAATATTATTAGTGGCAAGCAATATGTCATCAACATACAAAACCAAGAAGATATGCTTGCTCCCACTGAACTTATGATACACACAATTATCAACAACATTTGTCTCAAAACCAAACGAGACAATTACTAGATGAAATTTGTAGTACCATTGACGGGAAGCTTGCTTGAGCCCATAGATGGATTTATTTAATCTGCAAACCATATTCTTTGGGTCTCCAGATACAAAGTTTTCTGGTTGCATCATATAAATTGTTTCATCAATGTCACAATTGAGAAACGTTGTTTTAACATCCATCTAATGTAACTCAAGGTCAAAGTGCGCAACAAGTGTCATGATTGTCCTAAATGAGTCTTTCTTTGACACCGGAGAGAAAGTCTCTTTATAGTCAATGCCTTCCTTTTGAGTGAAACCTTTAGCTACAAGACGAGCCTTATATCTTTCCACGTTACCTTGTGAATCCCTCTTGGTTTTGAATATCCATTTACAACCAATAGCTTTGTATTTTCAGGTAATGGGACAAGATCCCAAACTTGATTGTCTTGAATAGACTTGTACTCCTCATTCATAACATCTATCCACTTTTGAGAGTTAGAATTCTGCATGGCTTGATGGAAGTTGATTGGGTCATTTTCCACCAATCCATCATTTTCCTCATGTTCTTGGAAAAAGACCATATAATCATCCGGAATAACACTTATCTTTTCTCTCGTGGATCTCCTTAATGGCATTTGATCTGGAGGTTGTTGAGTTTGTTCTTCTGGAATATTTACTTCAATTTGAACAGCGAGTTGTTCAACATTGTCCTGTTGAGGTTCCAGATTTGCTTCTTGATCAATGACAGGTATTGAAACATGTACATTGTAAAAAACAGTAGTAGGAGTCGAAATTGACTCCTCCTCAAAGACAATGTCTCTTGCCTTATTTCTTCCCCCAAACTCGACATCCTAAAAAAACGTCGTTGTCCCAGTTTCAAAAATGGACTTAATAGCGGGAGTATAAAACTTGAAGCCCCTTGATCGCTCAGAATAGCCAATGAAGTAGCTGCTCACTGTCTTGGAGTCCAATTTCTTTTCATTCGGCCGATAAGGCCTTGCTTCAGCTTGACATCCCCAAATGTGAAAATCCTTTAGACTAGGTTTTCTGCCTGTCCAAAGCTTATAAGGTGTTTTGGCAGTTGCTTTAGTTGGTATTCTATTAAGGATATAAGTTGTTGTATTTAGTGCTTCTCCCCAAAGTGATACAGGTAAGGTAGAATGACAGATCATACTCCTTATCATGTCCTTAAGAGTTCGATTTCGTCTTTCAACTATACCATTCATGCTAGGTGATCCCGGCATGGTGTATTGTGGGACGATTCCACATTCCTCTAAGAATTTAGCAAATGGTCATGGATGTTGTTTACCTGAACCGTCATATTTGCCGTAATACTCAGCACCACGGTCAGACCTGACACTCTTAATTCGTTTGTTGAGTTGGTTCTCAACCTCAGCTTTGAAAGCTTTGAACATGTTCAGTGACTCAGATTTCTCATGAATGAGATATAGGTACCCATAGCGTGAGTAATCGTTTATGAATGATAAAAAATATTGTTGACCATTCCAAGAAGCCGAAGGGAATGGTCCACAAATATCTGTGTGGATTAATTTTTAGACGTCTGAAGTTCTGTTTGCACTCAATCTCCTTTGTTTGGTCTGTTTTCCCTTTATACACTCAATACAGACATCAAAGTCTGAAAAATTAAGAGAATCTAATATGCCATCTGACACAAGTCTCTCCATTCTCGTTTTCGAGATATGTCCTAAGCGTTTGTGCCATAGTTTTGATGAATTTCCTTCATTTAGCTTACGTTTAGTACCTCGTGATTCCACATGCAAGGTTTTATTATTTGATGCAATAGTGTCAAGAAGATATAGGTTATCAAATGTGCTTAATGAATTGACCAGTACCAATAATATTAGAATTTAATGAAAGACTAAACTGATTATTTCCAAATGAACAACAATATCCAAATTTGTCTAACAAGGAAATAGAAACCAAATTTGTCTAAATGACGGTACTACAAAAGTGTCTTTCAATTCCAAATAACAACCAGTTCCTAAGAGTAACCTAAAGTTTCCTATTGCTTCCACTTCTACCGATTTTCCATCGCCCACCAAGATGCGGCTTTCAGCATCATTTGGCTTTCGGTAGCTCAGACAACCCTGCATAGAAACACTTATGTGAGTTGTAGCACCGGAACCTAACCACAAAGTGTTTCTAGGTACTGAAGCTAAGTTAACCTCAAAACAGACCAAAGTAAGAAACATACCCTTTTTAGCACGCTATGCGTGATATTTGGTACATTCCTTATTTATATGTCCAGGTTTCTTACAAAAGAAACAACCCTCATTGCCTTTCTGTTTCTTTCGTGCTGGACCCTTAGCAGCTTCATTATCCTTCTTTCGTTTTTTGCCCTTATCTTTAGAGGTGCTTGCAAAGTGAGCACTTTCCATTCTATCTTGCTTTAATCTGTCTTCCTCTTGCACACAGTATGAAATGAGCTCATTGAGAGTCTATTTCTCCTTCTGACAGTTGTAACTGACCTTAAACTGACTGTATTGTGGAGGAGTGATATCAAAACTAGATGCATGAGTAAGTCCTCAGACAACTCAAGCTTTAGTGCCTTAAGTTTTGAAGCAAGATGAGACATCTCCATGATGTACTCCCTAATGTTCCCTTTGCCACTACACCAAAAGGGCTATTTAGCTACGCCGAGCTGCCCACGGTTTTAAACCGTTGCTGTATTTGCCACGGCCAGTAACCGTAGCTATACGTACCAACGGCTTAAAACCGTGGGTACAAAACAACTTGGCCACGGTTTACAACCGTTGGTAAAGTTGTCACGGCTAAACACCGTGGCTAATATTAGCCACGGCTCCAGACCGTGGGCATGTTTTGCAACGGCTTAAAACCGTTGCAACAAAAATATTAGCAACGGTTTTAAGCCGTGGCTAAATGTAGCAACGGTTCAAAACCGTTGCAAAAAAAAACTTTAGCAACGGTTTTAAACCGTGGCGACATTTAGCAACGGCTTAAAACCGTGGTAACAAAAAAAATTAGCAACGGTTCTCAACCGTAGCTAAATTTAGCAACGGCTCAAAACCGTGGCTAAAAATAATTTAGCAACGGTTTTAAACCGTGGCTAGGTCTAGCAACGGCTCAAAACCGTGGCTACATGAAAAGCTGAAAAATAAAATTGGGCGGGCTTCCCTCCTTTTGGCGCTCGACCTTCCCTCCTTTCGCAATTTCACCAAATCGATCGACTCTCCCTCCCTCGACCTGCTTCTCCCTCCATTCGATCGACTCTCCCTCCCTCGACCTGCTTCACTCTCCCTCCCTCGACCTGCTTCACTCTCCCTCCCTCGACCTGCTTCTCCCTCCATTCGATCGACTCTCCCTCCCTCGACCTGCTTCTCCCTCCATTCGATCGACTTCCATCGACCTGCTCCCTCCCTCGACTTGACTTCCCCCCTGCTCCTTCTCCTTCCCTGCTCCCTCCCTCGACTTCCCTCCTCCCCTCCTTCCCTGCTCCCCCGACTTGTAGGATTTACAAACCTAATTATTTTTTTCTTTTCCAGATTTTCTATTTTAGGTTTGTATCATTGTTAATAAGGTTTAAGTCAACTGCCTAATAAATAGATCCATATTTGATATTCAGTTTAATGATGGTTCTGTTCTTCTGAGTAATGTCATTTCTGAGTGATAAATGAATATTATGTTCTTTTGATCTGTTTTTAGGGATAACCACTTTCCAAATTTATTAAGGTATTATTATGTTATATCTTGGAATCAATTATCTAGAAATTTGTGTTGATACTACTACTTCTTCAAAGTTTTGCTGTTAAAGTGTGAATAGCGCAACCTTTTGTTACAGTTTTGGTGGTTTCCATGTCTGAATATTCAATGGTTGAAGCAAACCATGAATGTCTTAGAATCCTGAAACAGAAGTAAATATAATAGTGTTGAAAACTCGTCTTTACATTAGACTATTGCAGTGTGAATTATTAAGTGCCGTTTTGCTTCGTCTTTACATCAGCCTTTCAATTGACTTTGTTGGATATGGTTGCTTGCATAAAGTTCAACTTTAAGATTAGCTCACTCTTTTAGCTTGTTCTGTGTTGTTTAGGTTCAAGAGTGCTATGAGCTTTCTGCTGAATATGAAGGGAAGCACGATCCTAAGAAGCTGGAAGAGCTTGGAAATGTTTTAACAAGTTTGGATCCAGGGGACTCTATTGTTGTTGCTAAATCATTTTCCCCCATGCTTAACTTGGCCAATTTGGCCGAGGAGGTGCAGATAGCTCACCGAAGAAGGATCAAGCTAAAAAAGGGGGATTTTGCTGATGAGAACTCTGCTACAACTGAATCAGATATTGAAGAGACTATAAAAAAACTGGTGGGGCAATTGAAAAAATCTCCTGAAGAAGTTTTTGATGCTCTGAAGAATCAGACAGTAGATTTGGTCTTCACTGCACATCCAACTCAATCTGTTCGAAGATCTTTGCTTCAAAAGCATGGAAGGTTGATCTTTATATAGACTGTTACTGCTATTTATTTATATATTTTTTTAGCTTCATGTACATTCTCCACAATAACATCATGCAGGAGTCTACTGTTACAATGCTTGGGTGCCATGTCTTTTAGGTGCTTCCTATATGCTGAAGGTTGTTATTTATCTTTATTTGCATACATTTGGCAACTTGTAAGTATTTGCCTTTATTCATCCATGATGCTATTTCTCAAGAACAAACATTGGTGTAATGTTGAATGAGGATTGCCATCCTGTAATCTGTCTGTCTATCTTTCTTATTTTGCCAACTTGGTATACGAGCAGGAAAAGGAACTTTTGGAGAGGCATAACACATGGCTCAACGAGGAGTTGACAGTTAAAGTCACAAGTCTCATGGAACTGCATAAATCACATTCGGAACTTGAGGCAGAGATGTCTTATAAGCTCACAGATGTAAGTTTTTTTGTTGTTTTTTTTTTCTCGGTGTCATGGCAGTTGGATATTTTTATATTTTTTTTTTCCAGGTTGAGAGACAATTCAGTGAATGTTCAAGCTCTTTGAAGTGGAGCAAAGAGAGACTGAAGGAGCTAGAATCGGAATTGACATCACTGCAGGATGTATGGGCTAATCTATTGTCGCATGTCTTTTTGAGTTATGCATTTTCTTCTCACCTAGGTTGCCTTATAACCTTACACATGTGTTAATATCTTTCGTGAAGGAGTTATGCTCTTCCAAGATGTTGCTGCTGCAAATGAAAAACGATTCTCTGCTGAAATTTCAACTGTGAGTTTAATTGAAAAATTTACTTTATATTACTTTCTCCAATGTTTCCTCATATATTAGTGAAAATGGCTTGAGCGTTTTGCTGGAAAGTACACTAGTGTCATTGTAAATTTTTTCTGGAAAGCACATGAGTGGATTACACTATGGTAATTTTTGTCATATTATTTCCCCTTGTCTCCCTCTCTCTCCACACACACATTCAGGTAATCAGGTGGTGACATGATATTTCACGGCCCTTTGCACATTTTAGCATGTCTTAGGCAAGCTTTCCCATGCCTTTGGCATATACTAGCCTCTGGCATGCTGTGCGTATCACATGCTAGAAGCACCATGAGTTTTGAAAACTATTAATGTTGATTGGAGGTATCATTTTAAAGATTGTTAGGGAATGTGTTAGGACAATACCATTATACCGATTTCACAAAAATAAATTTTTGGACTAAAAGTCGTTATATAATAAGTTACTAATAAGGTTTTTATAAGTAACAGGAGGACATGTAATGTGTAGCGCATTACAAGCAGATACCAGGTTAAAGTTCAAAACATTATCAGGTTAACTTTATTTGAATAATGTGATCTTATTTGAAAAGATATCTTTTTTATCTGTTAGAATTCAATATGTTCAGTCCATGAGATTATGTTATGTATTATTTTCAACAATTGGTGAAATTAATACTGTCAAGTCAAGTCGCAATGTTTTTCTGGTGCTATCATTTTCTTTCTTGATCACATATTAAATTTGGTTCTTTTATTACAACGTTAGGAAGCTGCCGAGTTGAAAGAAAAGCTTGAAAAATGTGAAGCCGAACTTGAGAAAAGTAGAAAATCTGATGAGTTGCGCCTTCTCCCAATCAGTAGTTTTACTGAAGAAACGTAAGTACCTTCGATGTTTGATTGTACTTTACGAGCTTATTATCCTGGAAATTCTTACGATTCATATATATCTCAGTTTGTTTGTGAAGATATCATGGTTGTAGTTATCTGTTGCGCATTTCTTTTGTTGGATATATTCTTCTGCAGGTAATAAATGTACTATGTCAGTTCTAAATGCTTTGACGTCTTCAAGTTTGATTTTGACATTTTTCTTCTACCAATATCACTTGTTTAGTTGCTATTGTACAGTCTACAAAGCTTTTTATTGTCGTTGAGAGTTCTTCAATTTGATTGGTATTTTGCAGATGGACTTGTGATAATAATGGACTTGTGATTGGTAACAAACACTCCTTCCTTCCCCTCTCTCTCCACCCAGCGATTCCGATTCATTCGCAGCAGCAAGAATAATAATAATAATGGTGATTCTAGTGGTGGCGACAACAGTGGATCCGGCCTGCCTCGGCCCTGCCTCTGCCCTCTTGGCCATGCCCGGTTGGCGCCCCGGCCCCTTCCTTCAGGTACTCTACGCTACGCTACGCTACGCTAGGTTTCTTTTCATTATTTTAATGTCTTTACTACGTTGTTGTTGTTGTTGTTGTTTTGATTTAAACTCTTGATGATCGATTTGATTTGGTTCCGATGAAATGAATGATTCAGGATAACCAGATACAGAGTTTCGTTAATGGAGATGTGGTGAGATTACTAAGGCACGATAATAGCATTGTAAAGGAGGATCATTTGGACAAACGTTGGGAGGAGGCCACGGGCGAAATTGTAGATGAAGTCATCTTTCTTAGTAGACATACTGCTGTCTCCAATCGTCCTGCCCTTACTGTTCACCCCATTGGTATGCTATCACCATCTTTGCTTTTCGATCCCTTTCATTACAAGGAGCATTCATCATCTCCAATGAGAGTGTCAAATATCATGTTTAGGGAAAAAATGTCCATTATTCATATACAATGTAGCAAGGGTATTATAGTTTAGTTGCCACAATCTACTACTTATTGCCAGGGTCATTACAAAGTTTAGTTGTTCATACATTTGCTTCTCTTCTCTGATTACCTTGTTTCGAAGTTGATTTTTTCACCTGAAGTTGGATCGGTGTTAGTTGAGCAAAGGCTGGTGACAGTACATGGCTCAATCTGTTATCAGATGAATTGAGAAGCTACGGCTTCTGACTGTGAATTATCTTAAGCTATTGGCTTATTGTCAAAATTATTAGCTTTTGATTTTACACTTTATATACTTAACGATCAAGTCATGTGGCTGCTCTTTACAGGTTCTTCTTGGTGGCATGGGAACTGGGAAAACAAGTTTGGGATTAAGATTTGTCAAAGGGCAATTTTTCGATTTTCAGGAACCAACAATAGGAGCAGCCTTTTTTACACAAATATTGTCATTAAATGAAGTTACTGTAAAATTTGACATATGGGACACAGCAGGACAAGAGAGATACCATAGTTTAGCTCCTATGTATTATCGTGGTGCAGCTGCAGCTGTTGTAATGTATGACATTACTAGCATGGTAACTGTTATTTTTTTCCTGTTTAGATAGTTTCCCTAACTTTTAACTTCACATTACATCTCCGATAGATATTTGTTTCAGTTACTCTTAAGGTAAATTGTGCTATACTTATTTACTATTTTTCCTTGTTTATGGCTGAATATTCGTGATATACGTGTCTTCAACAGGACTCATTCGTTCGAGCTCAAAAATGGGTTCTGGAACTGCAAAGACAAGGTGATTCACTGACAACTAAACTTTTATCCACATTTTGTTTTCGTGGTGACTACATACCAGTTTCATGACTTATAACTCAAATTTTGCTACTAATTAAGCATTCTTGCATTTGGGTTATTTGTGACAAGAACTGTGTAAAATGAATTACATTCTTTACGACAATTGTGACTCCCTCGTATGAACAATATTAAGCTTCAATCTGGTTGTACTAAAAAAAAACGTGTTCTGCTGTTCAATTATAAATCCAAGTCCAATCTGATACGTCGTATAAATAAATGTTATTAAATATTCATACACACCAAATTCATGTATTTAGTGTCATTCTTATTATTATTCTCGAATGCTTGATCTGCTCTTAAGTACTTAGATAGATTGTTTCGTGTGAATAACAATCACATAAACCTCCTGTTAGGGGTGAAACTCCCACTCTAGCGATTTGGGGACGAATCCTTCTCGAATACTCACTCTCAAAATCTATTATGAGTCTTTCTTTGATGATTCTAATATGAAACAAGGTAGGTAGTTATCTATTATGAGTCTGTGGCTACTATAATTTAGGGAGGAAAAGAAAGGAGTGGGTGAGGATTAGGTGTTTGGATGCTTGCATCCAAATGAGATAATGACGAGTTTGCATGAAAACAAACAGCAAGTTTGGAAGACTTTTCAAATTCTTCATTTTTTGTGGAAGAGAATAGTTTGATCAAACATTCTATCCCATATTTGAATATAATGATTTTACTTAATTTTTTGTGGAGGAGAAGAGTTTGATCAAACACTCTATCCCATATTTGAATATAATGATTTTAGTGAAGAAAACTTAAAAACAAACACGAATGAATCACACATATTTGTGCTGAATTTCCTGCTGATTCAAACCAAATAAGTTTGGTTGTTTGGGTCTTGAGTTGGAGTATTTGCTCAGTGTATCAACAAATTCCTTGAACTTGGGATCTGGTCTCCTGTTGGAGATGTTCTGTTTGGTCGTCTAGCGGCGTATAAACAAATCAGATTAAATTAACTTTACAATACCTGAGTTTACGATAACAATTATATAAATATGATTAGGTAAAATTACATAAGCTAGAGTTGGAAGGAAAAAGAAAAATAATTTTAAAATCGAGGTTAACCGATTAAAAACTGGAATTTGTCAACCGGCCCGATTTGTCAAAATCGAGGACCGGACTGAAATTTTAAAAACTGGATTTCTATGACCCCCCCCCCCCCCCCCCCCCCCCCCCCCCCCCACACACACACACACACACACACATCGGAGCAGATCTTGCCCTCTCCCCCCCAACCCCCAACATTCCTCTGTTTTATCTGTAACCCTTGAAGCTTGAGGGAGATCTTAGTCTCTCACCCTTCTGCTGCTGCTGTGTGTGGTGTGAGTTGTTTGAAAAAATGTTGATTTTTTAATGAAAATGGTGGTGAGAAAGGAGAGAAAGGTATTTGTTGATGTTTAAGGGTTCCAATGTACTTCATTTCAATGGTTCTGCATGTGTATGGTGTTTTTTATTTGGGAAGTATTCGTTTTCTTTTCTCAAAGTAAATTTATATAAATTTTATTACAGGATTTCCATTTGCTTATATATGTCAACTCTTGTTACTTCAGCCAATTTATGGCTTTGCTACTGGAGATCCTTTGCGCTTCAAAAGAGCTATAGGTCACAAGGATTTATTCTACATTGACAACAAGGATGTCGAATTTAAAGATGTAAGAATCAATCGTCTTGTTAACTCCAGATTATTATTTGTAACTATTTTCAGATTCGTTCTATCCCACACAGTATTCGATTGTGTAGGTGATCGAAGCTCCCCTGCCGAAAGCCCCTCTAGATACATCAGTTGTAGCTCATTGGCTTGCTATTGAAGGTGTACAACCAGCCATTCCAGAAAATGCTCCAGTTGAAGGTCTGTCTCTTAGCTCCAGTTTCACCTTATGCAGAAATTACTCGTATAAAGAGTTTGAGACAACCTTTTACATTGTCATTTTTTTAACATTGACATTTTCAACATCACATGCATGTATTTCAAATTAATCCAAGAACCCCATCATAGTTAGAAACTAAACATTACAGAGAAAATTGGTTAAGGCATTGCTTGAATATATAAATCTTATTAGGTGAGTGTGAAATTAGTGTCAAACTGTCAATACTCATCTCAGTCATGCCATATTGGAGCCACTTGGTCTGAAAGTATTCTAGTGGTGTTCTATCTTTTGATTCCTTGTTTTAGTTGCAACTGCTAAATGAATGAACAAAAAAAGTTAGAATCAAAGAATTGCATTAGAGTTGTTTTGTTCCCTTTTGTTTTATGAGAAGTAGCCTGAGAATGAAGAAGCAAGTAATAGCATCTTGTTTCCTTTCTCTATATTGCTCCGATCATGTGGATGTCACTCCTTTCCAAAAATATATTTAGAAGTTTAATTTCTTTTTATAAAGAGGGGAAATTGACCTCGTCATTGACTATTGGCTATGAACAGGTACAGGACATTAGCCAACAGCAAAAATATGGATTTGGTGGAACCTGGGAAAATCTGGCCAAACTTTCAGGATGTAAGATTTTCGCAAATTTGATGACTGCATTGAGTTTACCTAAACGAGAACACTTTCTCATATTCAGAAGATCTTATGAATTTTTCTTTAAACTGGTGCAGGGTGAGAAGGATCATCCACTTGATATCCAAGATAGGAAATGTTTTCTCGAAAAATTGGATGAGGTTGCTGATGATAGGGACGCTAAGGAGGATTTAAATATGAAATGCCTCCTAGATATGCTTAAAGACTCTCATTGACCATATGAAGAACTATAGTGGTACTCACATGAACAATCAACAAAGTTTAACAAGGAAAAGTCAAAATTCAAACAGTAAAAGAAATTTGGATGAAACAAGCTTAGATATGCTCCTAGATATGCCTCCTAGAAATTTGTATTTGAGATATTATTTGATAGATTTTGACTCAATGTAATACATTTTCGTATTAATTACATTACTTTGCCTCCATTAATTACATTACTTTGCCTCCATTATTTGATAGATTTTGACTCAATGACTCAAAGTCATTTGATAGCAAAAAAAAAAAATTAAAAAATTAAAAAAAAAAAAAAAATTAAAAAAAAAAAAAAATTTGCCACGGTTTTAAACCGTGGCTAACTATTGCCACGGCTCAAAGCCGTTGCTATCACGTTTGCCACGGTTTAAAACCGTTGCTAATAGCTACATCTTGTCACGGCTTCAAACCGTGGCCATGGTTAGCCACGGCTAAAAACCGTTGCTACCTTTTTAACCACGGTTTAAAACCGTTGCTAATATCTACAGCTTGTCACGGCTTAAAACCGTGGCTATTTTTGCCACGGCTAAAAACCGTTGCTATTCTACTTGCAACGGTTTAAAACCGTGGCTAAATGCTGAAAATCACCACCCCTACTCAAACATAAAACCGTTGCTAAACATTTTAGCAACGGTTTATAGCCGTTGCAACAAATTTCGCGACGCCTCTGTAGCCAACGGCTCTTAGCCGTGGCAATGGGTTACGCCCACGGTACAGAACCGTTGCTAAAGGGGGTTTTTGGTGTAGTGTGCCTTTGTACTTCAATGAAATCAAGCTAGCTAAAAGCGTGCTTGTTTCAGCCTTATCGTTTTTAGCAAAATGTTTTTCAAGTTCAGCAAGGAACTCATTAGCATTGGTTACCCCTTCGGATATTGCAACCCTAAAAGCTTCTGGAATACCTCGCTTGATGAGCATGAGACTCATGCGATTGGAGCGTTCCTACTTCTCAAAGTATCTCCTGGCATCAGGAGTACTTGCATCTGTAAGAGGAGCGGGTTGCTCAATCCTCAAGGCAAGGTCCAGATCCATACATCCAAGAATGATTAACGCACTCTCTTTTTAGTCCTTGAAGTTTGTCCCATTGAGCATGAGAATATTATTTACACCAGCAGATATACTAGTAGCAGACATAGCGGCTGTATAGAGAATAAATAACATGTTCTCATCATCATGCAAATTGCATAAACTTTAAATTCATACAATAGGTAAAACACCATATCAAGATACCTAGCACAACATTGTTATTTAGTCTTTGGACAAAAATATCAATCTGTAAGTGGTACTCTTCTTACACAACGAAACCGACCTAATATTATACATTTCTTTGGACCGACATAATAAAAGCATGGTAAAGTAAACTTTATCACATATTTAAGACTATGGATTATCCGGTCAAAACAATCTTCCTTTGGACCGATTGTTTCACTTGGATATAGCATGTTAACTTATTTAAAATTAACCAATTTTCCTATAGTGGTTGCTTTGGCAACCTATTAGTTAAATTGTGTAAATTTTAAATAAGAAACAAAATAATGATACATGAAACCAAAATTATAATCTATGTATAAATTTGGAGTATTAACTAAATTATCACCTTAATACAATTAAAACATTTATCTGTTAGCTAGAAGAGCTATTTCTTGGAGAAGTGTTAAACAAACACTCATAGCTTCTTCCACCATGGAAGCAGAATATGTGGCGTGTTTTGAGACATCCAACCACGGATTATGGTTGCGTTATTTTGTCACTGGGCTGCGCATTTTGAATGACATAGAAAGACCACTAAAGTTATATTGTGACAATAATTCAGCAGTTCTATATGCCAACAACAACAGGAGCTCATCTAGGCCAAATTATATTGACATAAAGTTCCTGGTTGTGAAGGAGAGAGTAGAGAATAAACAGATTTTCATAGAGCATATTGGGACAAACTCCATGATTGCGGATCCGCTTACTAAGGAATTACCACCCAAGGTCTTTCATGAGCACACCACTCATATGGGTGTTATGTCACATGAGGATATTATGGTTTAGTGAGTTCTTTTTTATCCTCTATTTCACTGTACACCGAATTGTAATATATGTAATCTTTTTCAACAGTGAACACAATTACAATATAATCACTGAATACAATTACAATGAAACAGTGAATACAATTGCAATGAAATCACTGTAGCAATAAATTACTGTAGCAGTAAATCAACATATAATAAATAATCACATGAATAATGATGAAATCACATGAAATCACTGTAATATTGTAACAGTAAACATGAAGCAATATAATCAATCACATGAATCAATACAATGAATCAAATAATCAAAATAATGAAACGTTTTCATCTTTATAATTTCACATGGAATCAGCAGGAGTGGCTCTGATACCAATTGTAGAATGTAACCAAATAAGTTAAAACTCTAGTTGATTCAATGGAAACAAAAGAAGAATAGAAACATACCTTGATCCATAGTAATTTCCCTTTTGATTGTGATAAGTTGGACTTCCGATTGATTCAAGCGTATAACTTTAGAATCTTTGTTGAGAGAATGCATAAAAAATATAGAAAACTATCTTTTTCACGCAACACTCAATCGGCGACCAACCCATATTTATAATGCTCATAAGTCATAACCCTATAACTTACGGGCTATGAATTTCCAATTCTGCCCCTTATTGAATAAGAAATTATATCTTAATTTACACCATGTTATGTAATAATACCTTATAATCCAACACTCCTATTAGATCACATATTTGATGGACTACACTTTAAGATAGAAATACACATTGTATTACATATGTGTGCTCACATTATTGGATTTTTCCAACACATAATCTAACACCCACTGCAAGTGTGTTTCCAAACCTTGGCTCCGTTTAGCCACCGACCCCGATTTCACTAAAATACACTTATCTAAACAAACCCTAGGCCAGGTCAGCAGATCTCATCCTTCAACCTTACAACATTCCCAATGACCTTGACTTGGTGGGGGAACTCTTTTTTAGTATGTGCTTATTGAGAGAATGAGCTTTTTAGAAGGAGAGAAAACTAGTTGAAGAGAGGAAAACTCACCTTTTAGCAGTTTGCTTCTTCTTCTTGTACTTCTTCAGAAAGGTTGAAATGCAGAGAGAAAGAGAGCTTGAGAAGTTGATGAAGACAAAGGGTATGAGGAGTTGAGCTTTGAGGGTTTTTGTTGTTTAGACATCGTACAGCTACACTACCCAAAAATAGAGACGATAAACAAAGCTTGGCTTTTCATTTTCACTTTCCAGAGGAAATCACATTGGTACTAGAGTTAAGGGAGAGAGAGTATGAGATAAAATAAAGGAAGATGGAAAGATTCAAAGTAAGAATAATATAAATATAATTTGCTTTACATACATGGCATCGGTTCGGTTCAATTTTTCCGGTTCAAATCACTTAAGAACGGATGATCGAGCCGACCATCATCATCATCATCATATCGGATCCGAAACCGAGTTTTAAACCTAACAATTGGTTCGGTTTTTATCTATTTGATTGATTTTTTTGTTCAACCCTAGTCATTTAAGTTCATGTCTCATTTCAAGTAATTGTTTTCATTTTTCATCCATAATTTAATAAGTTCATGTTTGTATTGTCAGGTCATTTGGGACTCTTATGTGAAATTTAAACGGAAAACTCTACTTTACAACATTACATGGTATCAAGGTTGTTTGTTATGCCTTGACTTCGAATAATCGTATCACCCAGATCAAGTAATGTGACCGATAGGAAGGGTACATGTCATTCCAAATCATCTATTCAAACCAAAATGAAGAATAGAAGTCGATATGGCCATAACTACTTGGTGAAACACGAGATATTGTCTTCGTTTACTGTAATTTGGCAGAATCATCTCGTGTCAATTGAAAACCAAAGTTCACCAGTGAAGGTTCCATGAGATTGCAGCAATGACTACTTGGAGTGGTTTCATGACATTAGCCATCCATCAATCCAACCACCGAAGACTAGGAAGACACATCCAATAAGAAATCAATTCTTCATGTCTCACAATCGGGTAATTGATCTATACTTTAACAAAATTTGCAAACATTTGAAATACAAAATTTAATTTTTTTTATTTTTTATTTTGACTAAGATCAATGTTTTCCTTGCAGAACAAGTTGGTTGATGAGACTCTATTGAACAAGGTGAGAATGTAGATAAGGTTGTGTTGCTCATGACGCAAAAGAAAGTAGGTGACTTGCCAAGACAAATGTCTACACATGTCACTTTCAGAGATAGTGAAGAAGAGCAACATGCTAGTCCAATTGGTGATGGTGGTGGTGCTCCAAGTGATGGTGCTGCAGGTGGTGGTAAGGAAATGGGTGATGGCGATGGTGGTGTTTGTGCTCCTGGTGGTAGGGTGATTGTGGTGCTGGCGACCTTGATGGTAGAGACAGAGGAAGGGGTGGTGATGATGACATTGAAGAAGTCCTTGTTGGTGGAGGAAGTGAGTACGGAATGAAGAATAGACATGAGAATATTACTCCAACTCAACCTCGGAAAAATACTAAGACGACGCAATGTATACAATTCTGATTGTTGTAAACTTTATAGTTAATGAAAATGTAATGATTATACGTTTATGAAATGAATTATGATTTCACAGTTATGATTCTCTTCAGTATTTGTGTATATCACTAGAATAGTTACAAAGTTAACTGTAATCCAAGTAAACCAAATAAATTTTATCAATTAATTTGAAAAATTGACACAAAGTCAAACTTCAATCAATACAAAAAGTTCTGATTGCAAATGCACAAATCGCTGCGAGTGTAATACACACAGTCACATGAGCAGATAAAAAAATTTACTTGAAATTGTGCGTTAGAGACCTGAAAACCAAATGCAATGGATGTTGCGATAAAAATTTTGAACACGCAGCGGCTCGTGCGAATATAGTAAAACCATTTGCAAGACCGTTGCAATATGACAGATTTCAGACTCTGTCCAATTTTGTGATTTTTTGTATTTGATTATATTTTTTCAATTTTTATGTTTAGATACACTCTTTGTATATTTGATTTATTGGAAAACCCCAATTTTGAATTGTGCAAGTTGAAAAAGTCAAAATTGGAATTTTGTAATAAATCAATATGTTAAAGGTGTGTTTAGTTGCATGGAATCCTATGCCATAAGAATCCATGAGGGACCACCTAAATCTAAGCTAATTTGAGATTCACTCGTCAATCCACCATTAGATTTTGCAATCAATGGTGAAAATGAAAGTCCGATAAACATGAGAATCACATGTTTTGGGGGACCAAGGAGTGTGGTTTCATGTTCATAGGACTTTCATTCCCACCATTGATCACAAAAATTCAATGTTGGATTGGTGAGTGAACATCAAATTAGCTTAAATTTAAGTGATTTCTTCATGGATTCCAATGGCATAAAATTCCATGGAACCAAACACACCCTAAGAGTGTATCTAAGCAATAGGAAAAAAAAATCAAACACAAAAAACAAAAAATTGTGCAGAGTATGAAATCTGTCCTATCGCAGCGATTCGTGCGAAGATTGTTATCCCATTCGCACGAACTGTTGTGATAGGACAAATTTCAGACTCAGTCCATATTTGTATTTTTTTATTTGATTCTTTTTTGGTATTTTTTTTCAATTCCTATGTTTTAGATACAGTCATGAAATATTTGATTTATTACAAAATTAAAATTTTGACATTCTCAAATGGCATAGCTCAAAATTGGGATTTTGCAATAAATCAATATACCAAGAGTGTATCTAAGTCATATGAATTAAAAAAAATCACAAAATTGGATGAAGTATGAAATTTGTCATATCGGAGCGGTTCATGTGAATATTGTTATCCTTTTTTTGCATGAATCGCTGTGATAGGGCAGATTTTAGTCTCTGTCAAATTTTGTGATTTTTTGTATTTGATTATAGTTTTGTTTTTTTGTTTTTTTCTTTTTCAATTCCTATGTTATGGACACACTCTTGGCACATTTGATTTATTTGAAAACCCCAATTTTGACATTCTCAAATTGGCATAGCTAAAAATTGGAGTTTTGTAATAAATCAAATATGCCAAGAGTGTATCTAAAACATAGGAATTGAAAAACCAAAAAATAAAAATACAAAAAATCACAAAAGTGGACATAGTCTGAAATCTGTCCTATCACAGTGGTTCTTGCGAATGGGATAACCATATTCACAAGAGCCTCTGCGGGTACCAAAATTTTTAATTCCCAACTTCTGCTGCGTTCTATTTTCAAGTCACTAATGCACATAATTATGCGATTTTGTTTATGTGCTTCGCATCGGCTCGTGTGACTTTTTGTATTACACTCGCAACGGTGGTCTTGATGTCATATGGAACAAGACGAAGTGTAAACTCTGGGAATGGTGTGCCATGATACATATATTTATGTCTTTTAAGTTTGAAGGCGGCAAAATATATGACAATCATTCCCCATTTTAACTTCACATTCAACTTTTCCATAAATTTAGAAGCAATCAACCATCCCCTACAATCTAAAATATCATCAAATCTTTAATTTTTAAATAAAAAATAAAAACAAAAAGAATAGGCCATAGGGGATGAAAATTTGGAATATTTAAAAAATGATGAAAAAGTTAAAATAAGGAATGTGATTGGAGTGATGAATAAATATGGACCTCTAAATTTAGCTTTTGATTGAAATGGGAGAATGATTGATATCTCATTTTAACTTTTACCATTGAAGATGCTCTTATCTTTGACATGTAGAGGCCATTCATTTTTTTGATGAATTAGCTAGGTGACCACATTGTGTACCCATTGGCTAAATCTTCATAATTATTTCCAAACAAAATTTTTAGCCAGCCTAGGTTTGGCGCCTGATTTTCAAGACTGGCTGGGAAAAATTACCTTTTTGCCCCTCCTTTATTGTGGTTATATTTAAAGAATGTTTAAAAAAAGTGGACCAAAAGTATAAAAATGCGGGTTAGGCGTGAAAATCAGGCGCCGGACCCAGGCCGGCTAGTGCTCATTTCCAAAAGGCCTTTTGGCACTGGACCATTGGTAGTCAAAAGACTTTAGTTAGTTGACAACTCTCTTAAACCCCAACAACTAACCTTCACGAACCCAAGAATGGAGGTATTAACCATTGTTATAGCTGTTGCTGCCATCAGCGCTGGGGTCGCTTATTATTACGGTCCAAAGAAACCCAAAGGTAATATTTGTGGTTTCTAGCATTATCTGTTCGTGATTTCGAGCATTATCTGTTCCTTGAATATGTTAATTGCTTCTATTTTGCGAATGAGTTTTGTTTATTTATTTGCTTTGTAAGTAGAAATATCCATTAGAGCAATACCCATATGACACAACTGAGAGCTTTTGGAGTTTACATGAAAAAATTGCCCTCTATGTTTATTGTCAAATTTTAGTACTTTTAGAATTTTAAGATTGAAATGTGTAAATGGGCTCAAGGGTTAAAATCAACTTGCTTGGGTTTCAATTCGTATTTTTTTTTTCTTTTCAATAAAAAGCTTAATCCTTGTTTTAAGTTAGGAAGGTGTAGCCTTTAATGCTAAAACGTAGGAACCTTGGTGACTGGTAGTATATAAAAAATAATTGCACAAACATTGGCAGTAGATTGAATCATGCTCAGTCAAAACTTCAAATTTCATGAGTAGTATAGAGAGATTTCATCTTTGAGTGATATACTCTGGAGCAATCTCTAGTGGTGGATGAAGCTTAGGATGCTATGCAGAGTTCAGCGAGAAGCAGTAATTTGCAACATGGGTGTGTGGGTTTTCTGCTAGAGAGGACGACTATGTTAGTTCTGTTGAGATAACTTATGAATTTTGTTCTACACTATACACTTGAGACTTAATCAAATAGTGCTTCACCTGACCACTGCTTAATGAAATGTCATCAAAATCAGCCAAAAACGAGGGGCAGGTATTTTTGTAGGAAACCCTCTCAAATGGAGACAAACCCATGGATGTGTGAAATCTGCTGACATTCAAACAAATCTACAATGGATCAAAAGGAGATGTAGAGTTTAAACAAATATCGCTATGTCCCATGTGATTATCCACTTCAGACGGCTTTGAAGTCATGTCCTTACATAGAAACTACTTTCCTTCACTCAAAATAAGCGCAGAATTCTCTAATCACCTGATGATCTCGGCTATCTAATATGAGAATGTCAAAAGTTTTCTCAATCTAATCATTCATTCATTCTCAACCATTAATTATCATCAAACAAGAATTTTGGAAAGCTAAAATGAAATGGTTCTAAAGGATACAATTATGCATTATCTCTTATCAAGCTTTCTTTCAATCTCCTTTTAATTGCAATGAATGATATCTTAAAGAGACTATGTAAAAATGAATTTGGATTGAAATACCAATTTACCCAGTTCTTGTAATAAACTAGAGCGATGTGTAAAACATTGGTTTTGTTTATTTGAATTAGACTTTGTAAGAGTTGAAGTTCGCTTCCCGCATAAAAATGCAGAACAAAACATGCCCCGAATTTAAATATTGCATTTCAACTGAATCAAAGAAGGATAACTCTATTTCCAAATGTATTGTTATGTATTACAAGTTTATCACTGACTTGGTAGATCCAGTGAGTTAGGTATGGAGACTAGTGGCCCTGTGGGTCAAATGAGTGAATAAAAGAAATGTCTGGTTATTTTGGCCCATGTGTGGCATAAGCATTGAATATGCCCTTTTTCTCCATCTCTCTCACCTCAATCTCCCATCCAGTTAGGATTTCTATTCATAAAACCTGCTGTCTCTAGAACTCTAGGTAGAGTGGGAGGTACTCATTGACCATAGGTAGCATGGGAGAGAAAATGGAGGATCCTCGGTCTAAGGACAAAGTTTCTTCTGAGAAATCAGCAATTAGATCATACAATGGCATTACATGTTCAAACTAGACTAGGTCACTCGTGATGGATATTTAGAGCCCTAAACCCCTAACAAGTCGGTTGTTGTCTTGTTGAAATTATTGTTTAGAACAACATTGAGTAAAACTTTTTTTATTTTTTTTATAATGTATGAAATTGCAAACCCTTTTGATACTAACTAGTTTACTTTTACCTTGTTACATAATATGGAATAAACTTCTGAGTTTTCTGATAAGAAAAGTAATATTAAATAAAAAAAGAGAGAAAAACTAATAAATAAAATGTTGTTGTTTTTCATTTCATGAATAAGTGTTATTCTTGAAATGAATAGATGTAAACTTCTCATTTGGTAAATGATCCTTTCATCTGAGTAATATGGACATCCAGGTTCTTGTCATCATTTATTTTTAGTTCGTGTTGTTTGAACTATATTCTTGTTCATTTACTGATTATGTGATTCTTTGTTTATAGGTTGCCTAGACCCCAACAATTTTAAGGAATTCAAACTTGTTGAACGTGTTCAACTTAGCCATAATGTTGCTAAATTTCGATTTGCCCTTCCTACCCCATCTTCAATCTTGGGTCTTCCAATCGGTCAACATATGAGTTGCAGGTTGACATTTAAGGGTTTTATATGCCACTTATATCTTAGTTTGACGTTTCAATTCAATTTTATCTGGATACATGTTAGGGAGGATTAGTTAGTTACTCTGTCATAGCAAACACCGGGGAGAAGTGAGAGCATCTTTTAATGCTATAGTGATACTCATAATGATAGATGGCTGTCAGTATCAGAGTAATTGTGCATTGCACTCTAGCACAATACAACTACGCTAGAATTATATGAACTGTCTTTACACCTTTTGATACATGTTTCATCTAATATGTTGATTACTGGTCTGATATAAAACACTATTTTTATACCTGGTCTATTTTTTTAACAGGGGGAAGGATAGCAATGGAGATGATGTTGTTAAAGCATATATTCCAACTACTTTCGATTCAGATATTGGATACTTTGAACTTGTGATAAAGGTCCTTGGGAACCGTTTATTGACATTTTGGCCCCAAATACCATGTTGGCCGTCCTAATTACGAATTTGTGTAAACATCTAAAGGTACACCATTGTAGACTACATGTTTCTTTACATTGAACGCAACATAACTGATTCTACAACTAAACTAATTAACCTAAATCTAAAACTAACAAACTAAAACTACGAAAATAAAGATATATAAACTTATATTTTCATATTCATTCAACCAACTACAAGCAATGGCCTATTGGCCCTATTTATAGTAAACCTAGCTCGCAAATCAAGCAAGCTAACCCTAAATGTTGTTGGAGCCCCTAATCCCTAATTATTCAATTATGGCTTACTTAGGTTAGACCCAACAACTAAACTAAATTAAATAAAATTCTAATCCTACTTTACATCACAATGTAAGCCAAACATATTCATCAATGATAAAGACTAGTTACATAATTGAAAGACTTGTTATCTATACCAACATCCTTGTAGGGATGGCAGTGGGGCGGATTTTCACGGATATTCGCCCCACCCAATCCGTTTGGGGCTGTTTTGGATATGGTTGAATGGGTTTTCGGGTGGTTTCGAGTATCCAAAAAATATCCGTTCACTATTCGGGGCGGATACAGATTTGGCCATATCCGCCCTGCGGATATCCGTTTAAGTGGTAAAATTACTAAAATACCCTCGGTTAAATTAGTGAAATTACACTTTACTAAATAAAAGCGAAAGTTATTCGGTTATTCGCCTCATCTCACTCACATTCTCCCCCTCTCACTATCATTCTCCCCCTCTCTCACAGCGATTAGCAAAGGCGGAGGTCGAAGGCCGAAGCTCGAAGGGTCGTCTTCGTCCCTTCATCTCCTTCTCAGAATCTCACAGACACTCGAAGACGAAGGGATTAATCCTCCTCCCTTCTTCTGCTGAGATTTCGCAAGGAAGATCATCTTCTTCCTGCTGTTGTTGCGTCTTCCTCCTTCCTCCTCCCTGTTGCGACGACGATCTTCCTCGCGGTGATCCCCCTCCCTTCCCCTGGTCCTCTTCCTCCCTTCATCTCAGATCTCAGATCTGATCTCTGAGATCTCAGATCTCAGATCCGATCTCTCAAATCAGATCTCTCATTCTGATCTGTGAGATCTGATCTCTGATCCGTGATCTGATTCTGATCTGATGAGATGAGATGAGATCTGCGATGAGATGATCTCTGATCTGATCTGATCCGGGATTATCTTTGATCTGATCTGATCTCGAAGACGGATTCCTCTCCCCATCAGATCTGAGATCAGAGTCTGAATTTCATTGAACTTGACCTATATAGTGATTGGAGCTGATCCATATATGGAGAGACTCATCCCTATCAAAATCTACTTAAGGCCACTAAATTTGAGGAGAAAAAAACATGAAAAACATAATTCCCGTTTTGGCATTCTGGACGCTCATTTGGAGAGTCCAATGGGCACACCGCATTTAGGTCATCAACTGTACATGTTCTGAGGATATTATGGCAAATAACGATTACCACATTTTATACCAAGCTGACCCTAGATGTTGAGTGTTGTATGAGGAGAGGGTAGTAATATTGATTGACAATTAAACATATTACTAATAAAATGAAGTTTATAAATGGAAAAGATACAGAAGTGCTGCCTTTTGGCTAGGCAATATGAAACCTTTCAACAGCTCCCATTGCTTTTTGGGATCTTACCAGGACTGGTAGGCCCAAGTCTTTTCCCTCCCTCTGACAAATAGAATTTTAGACTATAAAAGAAGGCATAGCCCCCATTTGCCTCCACTGCTGGGAAAGGCCGATGACTAGCTCTCTTGCTAAAGCAAGCAACAATGACTGAAAAAATGATGATAGGGCTGGTCAATGTAGTGTATATGTAGGAATATATCTCTCCCTCTCCCCATTTCCATCTCGACAGAGAGACAGAGGAGCAGAAAGAGAAGAGAAGAGAAGAGAAGAAATCCAAACGAAGCCTGACCGTCGAAGCCCTCCCTCTCCCCAACGAAGCTCGACGGAGAAGAGAAGTGGGAGACGATTCGCCACCCTCTCCCAAAAGGTAAAGCTGCTACCTTTGTCTAATTGTATTTTCCCTCTCATTCTCTCCCTCTTTGTGGTTGATTTCTTGTTGGGGATTTATAGATCTAGGGTTTCTACTAGAGCTAGGGCTAAAAATCTGAAGAACAATGTGATTTTGTTACCCTAATTGAAGTGAAGTGAAGTGGATGAGATTTGATTTACAGTGTATAAATATATATATTTTTTTCTTTCTATTTTTTGGTTTGAAATTTGATAACGAATTTGTTGTGTTGTTTGTTAGTATTTTAACACAATTTCATGATTTATAGAGTGATTTTGTTACCCTAATTGAAGTGAAGTGAAGTGGACGAGATTTGATTTACAGTGTATATTTTTTTTCGATTTTTTGGTTTGAAATTTGATAACGAAGTTGTTGTGTTGTTTGTTAGTATTTTAACACAATTTCATGATTTACAGTGTGATTTTGTTACCCTAATAGCAAGAATCCCACTTCATGTTCCTACATCCAATACAGTCTTTTTTTCCAGGAAAATTTTCACCAAATTAGTACTGCATTGTCCAGTTCTATATAGTGCGTTGTTAGAAAGAAAAAAAAAATTAATAATCACAAACATAGAATCTATTTGGTGTGGTTCATTTTTGAATGCCTTTACAGTGGATATATTTTATATTTTCGATTTTTTGGTTTGAAATTTGATAACGAAGTTGTTGTGTTGTTTGTTAGTATTTTAACACAATTTCATGATTTAGCTGTACCCATTAGTGTGTGTTGAAGGTTAGTAGGATTATGAATTAGGGTTTATTCCTCATGAAAGTAGACCATAAAGAGTCTGAAGTAAGAAACCTCCATAGAGCCTTTATCCGAAAAGCCTTCATCACAATCGTCAAGTCTCGCACTCCCAAACCGTTCTCCGTCAATGGTAAGCAAATATGTTCCCATGATACCCATTTTTTCCCCCCAGAAAAAATCCGCCAACAATCTATTAATCCGTGCTATGACTGTCCTTGGTACACACATGGTGCTAAGTATATAAATCGGAATGGAGCTAAGAACGTGCTTTATCAAGATAAGACGACCACCTGGGGATAATAATTTTGCCTTCCAGCCTTGAATACGGCCCTGAATCTTAGAAATTAAGTCTTCAAAATAGGAAATTTTGACTCTCCCTTGAAAAACTGGCCCACCCAAATACTTCAAAGGAGCAGTGTGGAATTGAAAATCTGTGCCACTTTTTACAGCAACGATACGCTCCACTGAACATTGAGCAGCCAAAGTAAAAGAGCTTTTTCCTTCATTTATTTTCTGTCCCGAGGCCTTACAATAACATCGCAGGAACTCCATACATCCTGAAACTGAGGATTTTCTACCATTTAAAAATACAAGAGTATCGTCTGCATATAGAAGATGGGAAATTGGGTTGCAATTCCTGGGAGTATAATAGTACCCAATTTTGCCAGTCGCAAAAGCTGATTTCAAACCTCTGCTCAAAACTTCGGAAGCAATAATGAAAAGAAAAGGAGATAATGGATCTCCTTGCCGAATGCCCCTAGTGGATTTGAAATAACCTCTGTATACACCTTGCAGCAGAACCGAGAATCCACAAAAAGTAATACAGTTAGAAATGATATGACAGATTCGACCCGTGAAGCCAAATTTTTTAAGTACTCTAAGCAAAAAACTCCATTCCAACCGATCATATGCTTTCTCCATATCAATTTTCAGCACCACATTATCTCCAAAGACCTTCCTATTAATGTCTCTGATCATTTCCTGCGCCAGGCCAATATTTTCGCCAATGAACCTGCCTTTAACAAAAGCCCCCTGTTCCTGAGAAATCAACCCTGGCAAGATATCTACCAGCCTATTGCACAGTATTTTGCTAAAAATCTTATAAATCACATTACACAGACTGATTGGACGAAAATCATAAAAAGAACCTGGATTATCAATTTTGGGAATTAAAGCCAAGAAATTCGCCGAGAAAGACGTCGGCATTGCAACCCCTTCGAAAAACTGAATAGCAGCCTCCCATATATCCATACTTAAAACCTCCCAGCAAAACTGATAAAATTCAGCAGTAAATCCATCAGGACCAGGCGCACTATTTTTGGGTATGTCAAAGACAACATCTCTGACCTCCTGAAGGGAAGGCCGTTTAACCAGAGTCTCACAATCACCAGGGTCCAACAGAGTCGGGATACAATTTAGCAAATCTACATCTTCCCTAGCCGCACCTTGAGAAGACAACAAATTAGAGAAAAACTCATTAGCCCCATCAAGAATCTCACCAGGATCCGAAATAATTCTACCGCCCGGTAAAGTGATCTGAGTAATAGCGCGTCTCTTTTGTTTGGATTTGGTGGAAGCAAAGAAATACTTAGTGCACGCATCTCCCTCCTTAAATTCCTTTTCACCTGATTTTTGAATCCAGTAAAGCTCCTCCTGTTTGAGAGCCAATCTGTACTCTGCCTGACAACGGTGTAAATTGCAGCAAGCCTGAACATCCCAGTTAGCATTAACATTAAGCCCAGTATTACTGTGATTCGCAAAACCCGCCAAAAGAGTTGTTTCCCACTGCTGCATTTCATCTTCCAAAGCACGAATTCTGCTAAAGTCTGCAAGGTCATTTGTTAGCAAGTCTGTGGTTAGTTGGCAAGCCTGAAAGTCTACAAGGTCATTTGTTAGCAAGTCTGGAAGTTTGTTGTAGTGCTATATTGTGCTTTCTTTGTAGTGCTATATTGTGCTTTAGGGAGAAATAAAGGCATTAGGAACTGTTATAAATAAACAGAATTTCATTCATTACTGTAATACATTGTTGTACATTGAGCTCAACATTTCATTGTAATATTTCCATTGTAATCTTTACAAAATCATTCAATACAAAGCATCAACATTTCAGAATCAGTCTTCTTTGATTTTCCGATTCTTTTTTATTGTTCAGTTGTTCTTGCTTGAATGAGTTTTGCCAGGTTCCAATACCACCAGGAATTTATCCGACTCTGACATTGGTGCTGAAATTGCATTGCTTGGAGCTTCAATTCTGCAGGAACCATTAGAGCAGGAACCATTGGAGCTTCAATTCTGCAGGAAATTGCATTGCTTGGAGCTTCAATTCTGCAGGAACCACCAGGAATTCATCCGACTCTGACATTGGTCCATTACAGAGAAGGTCAGTGTGTTTGTTTATTTCAATCTGACATTGTTTCTTTCACTTGGTATCAAGCCTGTTTCTTTCACTTGGTACTATCATGTGTTGTTTGTGTGTGTTTTGAAGTCTGAAAATAGAATAACAAGCTGATGTTCCCAAAAGGAAAAAATTGTGAGTTGAAAAAAGAGTTCAGTTCAGACATTTTCTTCCTCTTCCATCTATTAGTTGTATGTAAGATTACTCTCATTTTGAACATTGGAACCGCTTGGAACCGTAGGAACCGGACCGTTCCAAACGGTTCGAGTTAGGTTCGGTTCCAATGTTCAAAATGAAGGGATCCGGACCGGACCGGATCCATTATTTTTAAACGGTTCGAGTTAGGTTCCTCCAAATTTGGAACCGATCCGGACCGTGCCCACCCCTAGATGTGAGTTCTTTTTTACCTCTTTCAGTTTGTTTCATGTGATGGTTTTGGTCGTTATGTGTTGTGTGTTTAATCTACTTTGATTAAAACCTTATTTTCTTTATTTCTGATTTTTGCCCTTAACTTAGTAGATTAAATTGATGGGGTTTGATTACTTTAACTAATTGATTTGAATGAATGAATGGATACTCATTGTAATTCACATTGATTTTAGGCAATTGTCAAGGCATTCGGGGTTTTCTAGGTCATCATCATCATTAGAAAAGCATGTGATTGGGTAGGGTTTGTGTAAGACTAAGGAACCTCTGAGTGTTATCATGAAGAAAATTTGGGCAAATTGTATCTCATAGGTTAGATCAGAGGTGACCACATTTAGGTAGTAGGTGTATGTGCATTTTGGATTTGTCAAATCCCATCGGGTTGAAATTGAAATTCATCATATGTGTACATCCGGTTTATTAAAGTTGGTTGTCAAAGTGTTGTGCCACTATCAGAAATATTTTCTCGTTAATTGTCACAGGTTATAGATACATAGCTCATTTGTTTGATGAAATTTCTTAATGAAATAGAAGATGGATTAGGGGAAGTTTAACAAGAATGAAATGAGTCATTTTTGCTTAGTTCCTAATGTATCTCGTTGTCATACGCACTTTTGATTATGATCTGAAAGTTATTATCTTTGGAGTATTTCTTTGGACTTATTTACATAGCTGGCAAGATTGATCCAAATTGCATAACATAAAATAGAAGAAAATTTTTTAGTAATAGATATTGACTGGAATTTAACTGAGCACTTGTTTTAGTTTGAGTATTTTGTATTGTTATGCGAATTGGTGTACATATTGTTTTTCGTATGATGCAAAGAGATGAGATGTGTGAATTGACAATGTGTCAAATATTACTTGTTCCCCAAAAGAATGGTGGATACTGTGATTGATTTATTTATGGTTGATAAAGCGTCACCATAAAAGAGTTTTGAGGATTTATTTATTTTATGCTCTTTTCCACAACTCCGAAAAAAAAACAATAAAAAAAAAGAATGTGAAAAGAAAAGAAAGTTTTTGTATACAGACTTGCTTGTATACTTGTGATATTATTGGGTATGCAGACTTGCTTGCATATCAGTGTACTTGCCAGTGATCGACCTTCGGGTGAGATGACATGTTCCTCGAGGTGGCACCCCACCTGGAACATGTACGCTCCGAATGGTTTCGATGGCAAGGGCGGCACACTTGGGTGAGGTGTGTTCGGTGCACCGTTCCATGTGTGTTCAGTTGTACGTGTAGATTTAGGAAGAATGCTTGCCATGGAATCGAACTTCGGGTGAGATGACATGTTCCTCGAGGTGACACACCACTTGGAACATGTACGCTCTAAAGTGGTTTCGAAGGCAAGGGAGACACACTTGGGTGAGGTGTGTTCGGCACAGGAGGAGAGTGCGATTGTGGAAAAGTAGCGAGATTTCTTTTCGTGTATGTTGCATGATTACCTTAACGGAAGAAACTAAATGCTCATTCAACCATTGAATGAGAACTACACGTCTTCCTAAAGGTAGAAATGTGTTTGTTTAACATTTCAATAATAGTCTAATATGATTATGAATTGTATTGTTGTTGCATTTAAGATGATTGATAACTCAAACTTTATTTATTAGTAATAATAATGCATATTTATTTATTAGGATGATAACACCATTGCCTCAATGAGGAACTACCTGATGGTGTGGTTATTTATTGTTTGGTTTATTTTAATGTTGTCATGTGCGGATTTATTGATTTTGGGATGAAGATTTCTCACACCAGCTTTATTGCTGACCCGAGTGAGCTTTTGCTTCTTGGGTACATACCTTTTGGAATGTAGCCGAGTAGTCTTTCAGGTTTAGAGATTTTGAGTTGCGTTCCTGGAGTTCTGCTAGTGAGCTAGCCACGTCAGAGTCTGACCGGGTTAGATTTTTATTTGTTTCAGATGTTTAGTTCATGCTGCTATTTGTTTATGTTATTATTAAATTTTCACGTCCGAGTTTTGGGGGAAACGGATAATCCTACGTGGATTTTTGGGATTTTCGTTTCCTTCGAAAATCGGGGCGTGACACAAACAAACAAGACAATGAATAGAAACATAAATATGTTAATAAATAATAACCATAGCTCAAATTCAAACAACACAAAGCACAAGTATTACCTTTTTCACATTCTGTATAAAACTCAATTTCTTCTGCATTTGCTTCATAGTCTATGTTTTTGATGTTGTTGTCGTAGTGGCTTTTTATCCAATTCTGGAGGCATATCAATGCCTCCACAGAATTCGGAGTGAGAGATGATCTAAAAGGATCAATCACTCGACCTCCGATGCTAAAAGCACTCTCACTAGCAACTGTTGACACTTGAATAGACAATACATCTTTTGCTAGCAGTGCAAGTGTGGGGTACTTATTCCCATTCAGCTTCCACCATCTCAAAATGTCAAATATCTCAATCTTGTTAGCTTTCTCTAATGGATCTATGAGATACCTATCCACCTCATGTGAAAGCAAAACATCTTCCATATCTTCTAGCTCCTTCTCCCAATCATCCATCATCTCATCAAGTATTGAAGGACTTTCGGTTGGTGCTAGTCCTTCACATTATTTTTTTCATATGAAGAGCAAGTGCTAGCACTTGATTGAGAATTCTAATAAGCAAAAGAAAGAGAAAATTTTGACTAAATTAAAGTATGAATTGAATAACCAATAAACTTTATAATAATGAAAAAACATTTGAAGAAATTTTTGAACTTGTGATTACCTGTTTTGAACCATTTAGTTGCTTTTGGGGACCGACAGCTTGTTGAGCATATTCATCACACAACTCCTTCACTAATGCCATAATTTCTGTACTTTTTTCTTCAATATCCTCTTCATCATATCCCAATTTCTTTTTACACAAGTGTAAAAAGTGTCTCAGCTTGAACTTTGGGTCTAGGATGAGAGCAACAACAAATATTTGGTTCAAGGACCCAATTAACCAAAGTACTTATTATATTTTATTTCATGCTCACAGCCATGTCACGTAGCACATTTTCCACATCACTTCCAAATTGCACATGTTCTGGCAAAAACAGCTTATCAATATTGCTTCCACAACAATCACATCATGGACAGCTGTTTGGGGACATTAGATGCTTGCTAGCACTCATCTTAATAGTCACTAGGTAGAAGATTTTCAAAAAAAGTCACAAAAACCTTGACACTTTCCCAATCTTCTCACCAGGTGGCCCAACCTTGCCTTTAATCTTTCTTTTGGGATCTACTTCATCATCATCCAACTCCTCATCTTCTATGAAATAACCCAAGTATGCACTATCAATCTTCTTCACCCATCCTATCAAATACTTTTTTAAATTTCAAGGCAGATTCTAGCATCAAATATGTACTATTCCATCTAGTTTGGCACATCCAGTTACAAAGAAAATTTTTATCACTTAATTTCTCCTTTTCAACACATGCCTTGAAATATATAATCAAACCTTTGAGGGCTTGATTTGACATACTTCACAACATTACTAATTGATGCACACACTTATCCAACATTTTCAACCCCATTTTCACTATCAAGTTCATAATGTGAGCTAGACACCTCACATGCACATATTTACCCTCCAAAAATAAGTGGACCATTTTTTGCCATTTCTTCATTTTGCCAACTACCCACTCAATTGCCACCCTTGTTAGTCGATGCATTGTCAACTGAAATACACATCAACTTCTCAATTTTTTCCACTCTACCAAACACTGCTCAATCAACTTCCCTATTTGTTTACCTTGGTGATTAGGAACGACACAAAAGTTCAGGATTCTTTTGTTGCATATTCCACTCATCATCAAAAAAATGAGCTGTGAGCACCATGTAGTTCACATTTTGGACACTTGTCCATATATCAGTAGTTAAAACTGACTCTATGCTTCCTCAGTTGCCCTTTTAAACCTTCTTTCATGTCATGATACATTTGTAAGAACTCCCTCACAATAGTTCTTCGAGATGGAACATGAAGTCTTGTTGTATTCACTCATCATCTGCCTAAAACCCTCCCTTTCTCAACAGTATTAAAAGGCATATCATCAATCAGTAGAAACTCAACAATGGCTTTCACACTTGCATCTTGGCTAAATCCCCTAGCACTAGCATGCTACTACCATCACTGGGAGTACAAAACCCTCTATTGTAAGTCCATATTTGGTTTATACTTTTTGCATACACTCTGATGTGTTAGCAAGAGTACTAGTGCCACCTCCACTACTATCACATGCAAACACTTGATCACAATATTTATACTTTGCTTAAGTACATCTACCTCTACCATCTTTTTTCTGACCATTCAATTCCAACATATGGTAGACAATGGAATATTTCAAACATCTCATGATAGTCTCAAACGGTCAAACCATTAGAATGTACTCCAAATGGAATGCATTACAATGTTTGATCATTCAATGTAAAATATTAGAATGTACTCCAAATGCCTTCCATGTGTAAAATGCTTACAATATTTATGCTTTAAATGTATTTAGCGGCAAGAAAATTGTCTTTGGATTGCATTAAAATGGTTTCCTTATAGATAAGTCAACCCAAACAAATTTAATAATAAACTTGAATACTTAATTAATTATGGATTGCATTAATGGGTGGTGCATTAGATACCTGAGATATCTGAGATTATTATCCAATTTCTTTAAATACAGTCTCGCTTGGTCTGCTCACATCCAAATCTACAAAACAAAAAAAAAAATGCAAGAAAACATGTGTATTAGTTTTGTAGTTCATACTTTCTGCATTACTTCAACAAACAAAACAAACTTACAATTTTCTCCGAAAGGTAAAGAAGTCGGAAAATCAAACACAAAACAAAATCAACACAACAAATCAATGAATCATCGATTATTTGTTTCTGACCCAGTGTTTACATATAATTTAAGGGATTGATTACTTTAAGTATAAAGCTCTCCAGTCTCCTGTATTATGTAACTACGCTTGCAGATTTGTAAACATAGTATATATATATAAACCTCTGATCATTTCTCGTTGTTGCAACTTATTCTTGGTTTTTTACTTCCAAGATCATTAAAAAAAAGAGGTTTTGAAGTGAATCTCAATCAAATTATACTTCTTTCATTAAGATTAATGTGACTCGATTGGTAGGTTTTCCATTTTTCTTTCTTGGTTCAAGATCTGCTACAATAAATTATATGATATCACAAATATTGACCCTTAATCTATAACATCCAAAACTCAATAAACTAATAACATTACAAAAGTTGTATATCATTCTAAACAACATTAAGAGTACAGTCTACAGATATTCAAATTCATCCACTTCATCTTCCAGAATCGTGGTGTTTGCATTCTCAAATTTACAATACAACACAAATTTATTTACATGAAGTTCGCAGGTTACTGAGTTACTCATCCACTTCATCTTCCAGAATCCTCATTAGTACTCATGTAAACATTGGGAGTGAATCCAAACTAACCTTTCGTTATGAGATCTTGAGCTGAATCTGAGGAAGCAAATCTTCAGAGAACAAAATCAATCGAGTGAAGAGGGTTGGGGTTTATGGCTGTGGGAAGATCTGAGACGAGAGTGAGATATGATGAGATTTGGGAGTGTTAGGGTTAGAAAATTAGAACTGATACTAGGGGTGGCTTGTGCGTCGTCGTCACTGCTTGTGCTCTGCCTCTATCTGCTCACTGCTTGTGGAGAATGAGAATGAGAGAGACCAAGAATCAGAGATCGTGGATTCATCGACTCGTGGATTCGTCACTGCTTGTGCTATGCTTGTGGAGAATGAGAATGAAAGAGACCGAGAATGAGATCGTCGACAATGGAAAAGGAGAATGAGAGAGACTGAGGTTGCGTCGCGACGAGGCTTGTGGAGAATTGAGAGAGATTGAGGCGGCGAGGGCGAGGCTTGTTGACTGAAGAATGAGAGAGGAGGGGCGAGGCTTGTGGTTTGTGACTGTGTTAGCCTGTTAGGGTTAGACAATTAGTAACCTATTTTTTGTACCCAATCCCATTAAGACACGTGTAAGGAGGTATATGTAATCGGATCAGAACCGAACCGGTTGAAAAAAAAAATTAGGAACTGAAACCGAACCGAATCGTTTCATAATTTTAAAAATCAAAATCGAACCGTTTGGAGTAAAATGGTCCGGTTCGGTTTGGTTCCGCGGTTCCTCCTCTTGTTGACCTGTGTCACATGTAAGTCTCCCATGAACATGTACTTTTTCTTTGTTTCCCTAGTTGCTTCTTTCAGCTCTTGCATTGTTTTTCTTTGAGCTTCTTGCTCATCTTGTACTCTTTCTCCCGTTTGTTTTCTAAAGCAAGTGTTTTACTGGTAAGGAGTGTTTCACCACATTTTGTTCATTTTTGCCTTAATCTCATCATCCCGCGCGAGATGCGCGCACCAAAGAATATGCATATGAAACATTTAGATAATAACTCATTAATAATTTAGAATACGCATATGACCGTCCACCCCGCTTGAAACAAAGAATACGCATATGAAACATTTAGATAATAACTCATTAATAATTTAGAAGATTTCGATGAATCTCGGGGTATCTCCTTCGCTGGAGGTACCTTAACAGCACAGACAGTGCTTACATTGAAAATATCTCCTCTCTTTCGACCATAAATCCAAACTGAAATTCTTCACTCCATCCCCTTCGCTTTCAGTTCCTTTTCAGTACCCTCTTCAATGTTTTCAGGACATGAAGGAATGGATTATACAGTAAACAAAATATAATACCAAGTCGACAAATTAATGACGCATCGTGGTGTAAGTGGAATCTTTTCATTTGTTATCATTATGTAGTGAATTAGTGATTGATATACTAAACAACCCAAAACAGCTTCTGCACATGGGAAAACGAGCTTCAGTTCATTTGCTTGACCAACCTCCTTCCCTCCCCTCTCCTACCCTTCCACCCTCAAAACTCCTTGTACATATTTGAAAAGTGATGGTTATTACTTTTCAAAAACAAATAAAAAAATGATGGTTATTAAATCAGATAATGTAAATATCTAGACAAATTGGCCACTCATTTAGTCTTGCCAAACAAAGCAGTGGTGTCTACTGAGCCCAAAGTGGACTTCATTGATTGAAATCACTTTCCTTTAGGTAAATGAATGTTTTGTACCAAGGTTTTCATGCCAGACTGTTTGTTCAATTGTTATGACAAAACTATCAGATTGTTGGTAATAACAAATGTCCAGTTGGTAATTGAACAATTGGCAATCTTTTAAAGAAGAAGACAAGTACACTAGTCACCACTTTATGTTTGCAGGGTCGTTTCAAATATCAACCTGGTGAAGTTAGAGCATATGGGATGCTTGCTGGTGGATCCGGAATCACACCGATGTTCCAAGTAAGAAAATGGAACGGACAGTCTGTTGTACCATTTTTTCAGCTAAATTATTCTTTGCGTAATTTAGTAAAATGTTCTTTAATTTTTGCTTCATGCCCTTCAGGTGGCTAGAGCCATATTAGAAAACCCACAAGATAAAACAAAGGTACATCTTGTATATGCCAACGTGACTCTAGAGGACATACTTTTAAAGGTGAATGCTCCCAGTCCTCTCTTTCTGTCTTCTCATTTGTTGTATGGATCTATTAACTATCCAAAAACATTGGGAATCCTCACTTTGACATGGAAGCAGCCTCCCCAAGCTTTAACCGATTATCAGTTTTCTCAAAAAGCAAATGAACACACAGTTTGACTAGAAGACATGGATCATTTATCTTATGTGACAGAATTACTTACATGTACGCTCCAACTTGATTAAGTAAATGTTCCATAATTTCGAAAAAAAAAAGAGTAAATGTTCCAAACTAAAATACTATTCATTTATTTATATTGAGAACTATGAAGACATTAGTCCATTTTTGTTCTCCATGGGCCCCGATTGCTTGAATCGCATCCATAATTCTAATAAATACCTTCTCTGTTTATGTATTTTCATTTCGAAGACAATTAGCAGTAACACAAAATTATGTAAGATATTCTTTTCCTAGAAAAGGCTATTCAAGAAGTGAATACAGTCAGCTACCATTACAAAAATACAGTAGAATATTCTAGCGAAGTGAATATAGTCATCTACCTTTATGTGTTCACCAACAACAGTTGCAATACGCATCAAATCCGCCGAGTCCTTGTGAATGTGAATGAGTTCCGAAAAGTTGTAAATTAGCAGTATTAGTAGGCTTATA
>QNQO01011055.1:0-27260 GCA_003290165.1 Berberis thunbergii | reverse complement strand
TATAATGAGTCCGTCCAACTTGGTACCTTGATTAATTATTGGATATGTTTTCATATTCTTAGAGTTTACTTGTCCACTAAAACTATCAGGGATTATAGAGACAACTCTTTATAGTTGGTATCAATCCATGTCACTTACCACTTATTAATCACGAGAAGAGTTTTTAGTTTTTGTTTTGATAATTGATAGTAAATCGATAGAATCCTCGTCAGCCCGAGGGGCCGGAGATTTAGACCACTACATGGATCATATGGGAAGTGGAGATAGGAAAGCCACAGAGATGATAGCCATCAGCCATGGAAAACCAATAATATAATACACGTACATCACCCACAGGCCACTAATCATCTAGGTGTGTCTGGTTCTGGTTCTAAAAAACCAAACAATCCACCTCCATGTAAACTAATGAAAAAGAGAACTGATAAATATGAAATGATAATGGTGACCGAGTGTTTGTCGACATGTTCTTGAGACATTTTCCATGCCAATGGTGCAAACAGTTCTTAGGTGCGCATGTGCCTAAGCTATATACAACCAATTCACAAAGATGCAACATTAAGATTCTCCTTAGGTGAATGAACCAAACAGGTTCTTGAATTCTCTCATATCTATCTAAACAAAAAACATATGAAATTCTCTAAAAAAAAAAAAAATTCATTTAGAATTAATTATATGCCAATGAGCCCTATAATTATGGTAATCATACAGGCCTTGGGAGTTTTTAAAATGAAAACGTACATGCATGATTGGCAAGTGAATTTATTATATGAGTTACTTTGCCACCAAGGGCAATCCAACTCAAAACCTCCTTTACTGACAACATGGTCCATCATCCACCTCCACTTGCCCAGACTTTGAGCAATTCTTCACGAAGTACACTTTTACTTTGACGAAACTAGCACAGAGAAAAGTAGGGGATTCCTTGACAATTCAAGTATATATATATATGTGTGGAACCACGATATGATTAAGTAGTGCTTATAATAGAAGTTAGCACTTAGGGAAGGCATATTATAGACTTTGGCCATGTAGTGTAGTAGTACAAAGGAAAAAAGTTAGGTTCTATGCCAACTGTCCCCTAATAATCTTCTTTTACTTGGAAAAAAATTGAAGGATTCACGACTGTAGTATTCATCATGGGACGCACTGATTCTGTTTTTAAGCCTTGTATAATAAGGCATGGATGCTAGAGTACTAGATGGTGATATTAGTGGTTTCCACTCATATCGATGGATCAACAACGTAAAGAATAAAGCAAGAGATGCCACATTTTCATGAAAATGAGAGAAAAAACAAAGAAAGGGGGTGTTCATGCAATTGACAGGAAGGATAGGTATGACACACACTCAGATATGTATGTATGTAGGTTAGGTGGCCTCTTGCAAAACTTTTGTGATGGTTTCTTCCACCACCCATGTGGCCATGTTCATACCTGCGGCGAATTAGTCCATCTCATGACATGATGAAGTAAATTTTGGGCTGGGCTGAAATGGGAATGGGACCCAACTCTCACTGTAATGATGGACCTATATTGGGCACTTCTGCCATAATTGGTGCTTGAAGAAGATGTTTTACAGTGTACCAAAGCTAGTAAAGATGGATGAGTGTTGTCCTTTGCTAGATTCATGAATGGAATCTACAAATCTTTTGACTAAGTTTCCATGATCCATCCACCTTATTACAAATATTTAATCCTTTGTGTAAGAGAGGAAATGGTCGAACCATTTACAAATGGCGATGATGATGATGACAAGAGTTAAATTACTTTTGCCCTTATCGTCAGATTTGAATAATTGCAGGCTTAATTAGTCATGGTTAATCTTTCAATGTCACTAATTAAGTGACCGACACACGAATCCAATGTTGTAATTGTCCACTTAAATTATATCACTTCCCAGATGACACCATTAGAAATGTCATTTTGTGTCATATAACCAGAACTGGTATTACATCAACGTTAACAAATGTCATTAGAGTCGTGCATACATCAAATAGCATACCTTTCGGAAGCTAAAATACATTATTTGGATATGACACCAATATTAATGTGTTATGTCATTTTGCAACTTCACCGGCTCAGCCTTGATTGTACTTTTACCAACGCATTCACATTGTTAATTACATCATTATGCACTACCTATGTCACCTACCGAAGTGATGAAGTAGCTGTAAGGTCATGGAAGGGGAAGAAAAAACTCATTACTGCTAATTGAATGTGAGAAAAGAAGAAAAATAAATTAACCAAGACATAATTAGTGATTTAAGTAGCTACTCGAATCATTGCATCACAAATGAATGGCAATGAATGCTAAGAAATTTCCAATTTTGGGGTGAAGTGTTTGGAAAAGTTCAACTTAAACATCCAAATTTAAGGCTATCACCACAACATGACATGATAATAATAATAATGCCAACCATCCTAGGCCGACTTAAATTATTAAATAACAAGCAAAAAAACAGGACATAGCAATTGAATTGGTGGTGGTGGGGCAGATGGAGGAGGTGAAGAAAAAGGAAAGTAGGGAAGGAGGGTTATGGAGTGATGGAAAGGGACATGGGGGAGTTATTGCTAAAAACCAGAATCAGATTTGTTGGGGGGCAACCAAAGCTTGTCTGCTTTGCTTTCAAGTCTTAAAAGATGAATGGATCCACTCCACCACAAAGGATTGAAGAGAACAGTAAGTTTACCCAACTTATTATCCTAATCAAAAGTAACAATAACAATGAAGAAAAAAATTGAAAATGACAAATCCATCCATGGTGCCAAAGACACTATGGTGTGTTTGGTTGTATGAAATTTATAATAAAAATTTATGAGGGGACTTTTATTTTAAATTCACATCTACCATTTGATTTTGTGATCAATGATGGGAATGAAAAGTCTCATAAACATGATAATCATATTCCTTGTCTCCAAAGGCATGTGATTCTCATATTTATGAAATTTTTATTCACACTATTCATCACAAAATCAAATGGTGAATGTGAAGTGATACATCAAATTAACCTAAATTATAAAATTCCCTCGTAAATTCCCATAACATATAATTCCATGCAAACAAACACACCCTCTTATACTTCTCAAAACTTTAATCATAAGCTCAAGGAATCAGCATCATCAAGGAAAAAAAGGGATTTGTTTTTTTAAAAAGAAAAAAAATATATCTATATATATTACTTGAATAATTACACATGGTAACAAGTATCCAATTAAAATGAAATCTACTCCCTTTAGAACATAACAGAGAAAAGAAACAAAAAGAAAACAGATGCCACCTCTTTAGCCCAACTCCAAAAATGACCTCTAGTAATAAGAGATTGCAACCAAAAAAACATTGGCATCGCGTATCCTCAGAGATTTAATGAATTTCACCAAAAAAAAAAAAAAAACATTGGCATCGCGTATCCGTCTGTCTGATTACTCAAAGTAAAGTCCATTGTGAAACCGGCATGGTGGATTCCTCGAGACTGTTCGATGTATAGAAATATGGAACATTGACAAGGCAGAGGAAAATGGACAAATGGTAGCATAATTCAACACAAAAAAATACATGGGCATGGGATGGTATCTCATATCATGCAAATCACTATCCACCAGAATTATGGGAAAAATTATTGTCGGTTGTTATCTTTTGTCCTTTGATCTGATCTAGAAATTTGAATGTATTCTTTGGTTGCTATCACTTTCTTGAATTCAAAGTCTTTGACACTCTCTTGGAAGATGAGATACAAATGGGTCAATTCAATCTTTATTTCTCTCAAAGATACAAATGGTCAATTCAATTTTTATTTCTCTCGAAAATAAAGAAAAATGTATGGCAAATACTATGACCAAAAACAAATTTCTTTGTTTTAGCTGCTAGATTGGTGATCGACAATAGCTACTTCTACAGTTAGCTTATTAGGCGAAGAAAAGAAAGACCCTCATTCATCGTTGCACACTCATTTTTTTTTTTTTTTTTTTCAAATGAAAATCAGCAAAGGCATGAAACATAATTTTGATGGATAATTAAAAAATTTAAGGGGCTCCACCTTAAGGGTAAACGGGAGGTCGGTTTAGTCTCGATGACTCCAACAATTAAATTAATGGTTCATTAGGTACACAAGCACAGGCCCTTGTTCCATGTTACTGTCATTCTCACTTGGTCCCCTTTTTCAATTCAATTATAAAATAAAGAGAATTAAAAAAAAAAAAAAAAATGTAGTTGAATTATTTAATTAGATTTGATTTCTCCTATACAATTGTCAATCCATCTCCCTCCCTGACATATATAAGATACCAATCATATTCATTTTGCTTCCACCACTCCCTCTATTCCTCTCATCAAAAATATCAATCCATTCATCACTAGAAGACTTTATTGCAATTTCATTTGTTTCATTACAAGTATATATAAAAGAAGTGTGCGAGAGAATGTCTGTGCAGGCCAAGTTTCATCATCATCATCATCATCAGGGGTTTCTTCCTCATCAATTTGATAACAACAGCGCGAATCCTTTTAACTACGGTGAGCCTTGTATCTGAGAAGATTGTTATATATTAAGTTTTCCGTCTTATTCAATAAAAGAGCACCACTAACGTGAATAAATCTTTTGTGTGTAGTTGAACAGCGTATCTTCAATGGAACAACGGTATTGAGTGGTCCTGAGAGCGAGTTAACTTGTAATAATAACAACATGATATCGGGAACACGGAAGAGAGCCAGAAGATCATCAACTCCAATTCCAATTAATGGCAGCAGAGAAACAGCGTCAAAAGATCATGTTGCAGCAGCAGTTCATCTTGTCCAACTTAAGTAAAGGAGGGCAAAGCATGGATAAAACTTGGAAGGCACCGATATTAGAAGAAGAAAATCTAGTTAATGGTTCTTCAGGGACGAGTGGACGATCTTGTGATCGTTTCTTTGCATCTTCGCACTTGCAAGATCTAAACTCAAGTCTTGTACGTCAGAATTATGAGATTGATGCATTTATTCGAATTGAGAATGATAAACTTCGATCAGGACTAGAAGAGATGAGAAAGAAGCATTATAAAACGCTGTTGTCTGTATTGGATGGGCAAGCTTACATGCAAAGGCTTGAAGAGAAGGAAACAGAATTAGCGATTGCACACCAGAAGAACGCGCAGCTGGAAGAGAAGATAAAGCAGCTGAATGCAGAGAATCAGATTTGGTTCAATGTGGCCAAGGACAACGAGGCTATAGCAGCTAACCTGAGAACTAGTCTCGAACAATTCATCCTCCATAATCAAAATCAGAATCAGGCTGGCCAAGCTAGAGAAGGCTTTGGAGAAAGCTGCAGTGAAGGAGTGGAATGGCTGGTGTTGCAGCAGACGACGCTCAGTCTTGTTGTAATGAAGTGCGAGCTGAGGATGATGAAGATGAACATTACAATATATCGAAGAAATTAATTCAAGAGAACTGTGAGCTAAAGCAGCGGAAATATTGCAAAGGGTGCGGTGAAAATGAAGTATCGATACTAGTACTACCATGCCAGCACCTTTGCCTCTGCAAGGATTGCGACCAAGTTCCATTCATGTCCCATTTGCAACTCCGCCAAGAATGCAAGCTTCCAAGTATTCATCTCATAAATCAATCAGTGCCGGAGATTTCAATTTTTGACTATTTTGATATTTGTATATTGTGCTTGTAATTATGAGAAATACTGACTAATTTTTCTAATAGAGTACTAATCAGTGTCCATCAAAATTCAATTTTCTTTATTTTTTTAATTTTCTAACAAGTCATTTGTAGATTGATGTTTCATCTACACATTTATATTTTACCTATAGCTTGTGCGTGTTTCACCATGCCTTGTTATCCTATGTTATGGCAACATAACCTTCACGAGAGAGAGAGAGAGAGAGAGTATTTCGTGTTTGATTTCAAGAACAAATGGCGCACCAAAAGGAGGATTACTCCTCCTAAATTAATGGGAGTTAAAAAGGTAAACTAACCCAATATTTTAAAGAAATAATTGGAACCGTGAAGACTGGTGAATTAAACAAGTGTCACTTTCCATGTTTGGGAAAAGCAAGGCAGGGAAAGGGTCCCATCCCTATCTTTCCCACTATGGGGATATGGACATCATGACAAGTTTCTTCCTTCCTCTGAACTCTGATTGAAAATCTCGAAAGTGGTAGACATGCTATAAAGGTTGAATGCACGAGATGCCTTTTTCTTTTTTCCCAAACTAAAAATGCCCCTCTTAAAACTTTAAGTAATATCATATCAAATAAAAACAGATATTGTACACGGAGATTGGGAATCATGAACCTCAGCTACCCCACCAACATTTTTTCTTTCTTTCTTCGTGGTGAAATGAAATGGTATGGTGACGAGATACCCGTGTTTAGAGGCACGCCTTTTCAAATGGCGAGCCAAGAAAGAAAAAATGAAATGCCGGTATGGGCACGCTATTAGTACCCTAAAAGAGACCCAACACACATGAAAGTGGATGCCACCGTGCCTTTTTAAGATAAAAGTTGTAAGGGATCAAAGAAGACTTCTTCTGGATATGATCCTAGTAGCTCCATCACCATTTTCTAAGCATTATGTTTGATCACACTACCACTTTGTTTTCTCCATTGAAAGCAACAATTAAATAACCTCGAAACTATAATTTGGAATACTAAACCTAAACCAAAACCAAAAAGTGGGAAGGTGCCCTGCTCTCAGAAACAACAAGGTATCATTCCAATTTGGAATCAGTCTTTCTTTCAAAATGAATGATAAAATTGATTATTCCATAGACCTTTTTTAACCATTTTCATGTGGCAATGTAAAAAAGATGCCAAGATTCTCTCATCCATAAGCATTATTAATATTAGGATTGTAATTCGATACTGTATCATCCTATTAAAGAGTTGAATAATGAAAAGTAATAAATGACTATTCTTTCTTTTTTTCAATCCCTTAAAGCTCTTAAAATTCCCTTGACTTAGAGAGGGAGACACCTATGGGCCAAAATAATGCCACTACTCACTCTTCCTATCTTTATCAAAAAAAAAAATATTTCAATTCAGTTTTTGGAAAAACTCAAAATGTATACAACAAACTTTGTATTAGTCAGCGAATGAATATCGAAAGGAAACGATATGTGGTGACGTTAATAGATAATTACAAAGTAAGAGAAATCCACCAAAAACAAAAAAAAAAAAAAAAGGTATTGGAGATGCATCTGATTCACATAATTGGGAGTGTTATTTGTTTATGGAGATGAATGAAGCAAGTGGAGTAAGTTGAATGGGGTCTTTTATCAAACACAAAGTCCGCAGAATAATGTGGGGAGCAATAACTATACAACGAATACGGTCTGGTCTTTCTGAATCATGTCATGTGGTTTCAGTCCCCCATAATGATAGTGTCCATTACTATGAAGTTGGTTTTTGAAATGGACAATAAGTTAAATGAAAGCATGGCAGGCTTAAGCTTGCAGATGAAGCCAATACTGGCTTAGTACTATGTTATGTAATGTATATTGTTTTATTGTATTGTATCGTATGTATAATGTAAAAGCACTGCACCCTATGCCATATTTGACTGCAAACGAAACCCTCGATCCCTTTGCGTACAAACTACGTTGTAATTCAGATAAGAAAAATTTTTTGTGAAAGCAAAAGGAAAGAGCATTTGGCGTGGTGCACGTATGCAGCAGTTAGCTAAGCTAGCACACTCTTTGGACAAAAAAAAAAAAAAAAAAAAACTTAATATTTGTTTGTTGGCAATGGCATATTATTTCTTAGAAAGTGGTCGCGTAGGTCCACTTAACTTAAATTCTATGCTTCATCATTTGTCAAGACATTTAAAACCATTTTAGAAGTTGAGAGGGAAGGTAATGACGCAATTAGAGGAGAGCCATCGGTTGGTATCAGTTCCATGTCATTCAGTGGACCATTCATTGATAATGGTTTTTGCAACCACGCTTGGTTCAGACCATGGAATCCAATTTTGTGTTTTCATTTTCTTATTTTGTTTAGCGATCACTAATTCATCATCATCCTTATCTAAAAGGAATCTCTTAGAGTGATCTTCTTCTCATGGTGCATCGCCAAATTAATTCAAATTATCTACTTGTGCAACTTGCTTCTAGTTTGTCTGTCATTTGAAAGTTGTGTTTCAACTAGAATTTACCATCGCCTACTATGGACAACTTAATATTATTAGTGAGCATTTCCATTGCCAATCATTTTGTCTTATTATTTCTAGGTTGGTCTTTACATGCCAAGTCATCAAAAGACATTAGAGATCTGTCGTATTTTTAAGTTTTTCCAATTCGCAAAATTCCTCCAAGTTTCATCTCAAATTGATAAACGATCGAAAATTGTTTTTATCTCACCAAATGTATTGTATTGATTTAAATATTTTACAGAACAGAAATAGGAAATTTTTACCAAATGAAGACTACTTTTGAGATTGAGAGTAATTCTAAACCTAAGGCATAATATATTATGAGATATTCTAAATGTCGAGGGAATGAGCGAGGAAACGAGCGAGGGAAATGAGGTGTGAGGTGAAAGCCGTTCATTTTTTTTGAAATACGTGCGAAAAAAGTCAACACACGCATTTCGAAAGAAATGAACGACTTTCACCTCGCCACCTCATTTCCCTAGCTCGTTTCTCGCTCATTCCCTCGACATTTAGAATTTCTCATATATTATATATATATATATCGTATCTGGCAGAATGATTGAGATGTAGGCCAGAATAAGAAGACACGTGCAAGTAACAGCGTGGACCCACACGGATGTACGGTAGTTGTCCTATAGTACAGCTAGGACAATGACGATATTGTGGAAAGTGGGCTCCACCTACCATTGGACTTGCCAAAGTGAAATTCTAAGGGAGCGATTTTTTATTTATTTTTTTTTATTTTTTTTTTAAATTTTCCATTTGTGCTGCCTGCCTGCCCCCTCGTTTTCCCTGGGTCCCCTTAACAGATACAAATTTAAGATTGACCGACTGTTTCTGTTCTGTTTGCTCGCAGGGTCCCCAAACCAAAATCTGAAGGAAAAAACAAGTAATGAGTGGGAAATGGAGAAAGATGGAGGTGATGATGGTGTTGGTGTTGGTGTTGGGTCTTCACACGCTTTTTGTTGAACAAACAACCTGTTCTTTCTTTTCTCAATAAAAGGCAAATCTCAAATCAGACACTATGGGGTGGGTCCTTTCTCTTCCGACATATTCCTCCTCTTTCCCTATCATTCATGTCTTTTATTTATCTATTATTGCATTTTCAATTCAATTGACAAATAAATGCTTGATAGATAGAATAGAATAGAACAATCTTTTACATCAAATTAACAACAGACACTATTAACAAAAATCTTTTTACAATTTTCCATCAAAGAATACGTGTTCTGCTATTGTATGCACACATTGTGCGGACGTGCTCGGCCAAATGTCCATTTCATTTATTCGAGACAGTGGTCACTCATGAAACCCACCACCATGAATATTTTTGGACTTGTAAAATAAGATAAAAGTAGAAGCACCTGTTGCTTGCGCGTCCTACACACAAAAATGAGAAAAAGAAAATGGGTCATGTTCATGCCATTCAAGTATGGAAAATGGCATAACAAACTTTATTGTGATCGATCATTCATCATTTCTACAACCACAACAATCATTCATGTCTGTTTGCAAAGCCATTCTTTAGGCAATGTGTGTACCGAAATATCCAGATAGCTAAAGCTTATTTAAAATCAAGGGCTGGATAAGATTGATGTATTTTCTTTTGAATGGGATATGGGCTCCATTGTTCTTCTATCTCATCCCAACTTATCGAATGATGGATATAGATATTTGGGCTTTTTTTTAGTATTTTTTAACTTAAGTCAAATCTATCATCATAGATTAGTGTCCTTGATTTTCTTAGTATTTTTTTGGTCATTTGCTTTATAACAATTGAAATGACTCAAAGCATCATTAACTTTATAGATAAAAGCTAATCTAATCGACGACCTCACCTGACTGTCATTCACTTTCCATCATCTCAATATATTTATGACACTAGGCCAGGGGGAGGGCAGTAGTGGGGTTGGTAGCAATGCGAAAAAAAATGCCCCATTAAAGTAAAAGTGAGGGTACTAGTTACTTTGGAGAAACATACAATTCTCCCATCTTGATCTGGGAACCTCCCAAAAAAAATTTGTCCTCAACAATTGAAAATGGATATCTTAATTACCTCCCTAAGGTAAATTTTCTTATTAATAATTAAGTCACCGACAATGTTAATATCAAATGTGTTGGAACAAATACCAATAAAACAATAGCAAGAGATATAATTTAAAACAATAATAAATGAGACACCAATATTAATGTGGAAACCCCTTTAATGTAAAGGAAAAAAATTACAGGACAAATCCGAGAGTATCCACTAATCAAATAATAATAAGTACAATAACTTCTTAAGTTTTTTGCCCAAAGTTTGAGTAACACAAGGAGTAAATAACACGGATTACTCTCACAGCAAAAAACAACTTCTTCTACCAAATCAATCGACAAAACTAAGTCGATATCGCAGTCACACGTCACACTTTGCAGCACAAAATTCGCGTCCAAATAATTAGACACAAAGTCACCGTCCACGCGCACACAGCAGTACCAAACACCAAAGAAAATACTATGTTCTCTGTTGCTTATTCACGCGACAGCTTCTCTGAAAATACTATTAATAAAACTCTGTTTTATGCACATATTTATATTTGTTTGCAGCCGCCCAACACCGCCGCAAATAGAACTTTGTTTATATTTAATGAACCAGTTGCCAAACTCATTCCTTATTCAAAACAAAACTATGCATTTGTTTATTATTGAAACTTTTTTTTTCCTTATTCAACCAAAATTGAAATTATGTTTGATTAAATATCAAAGTTGGATCCACCCTAATGGGCTGAACTTCAACAAATCTCCCCCTCTAGACCATTAGGGAATAATCAGTGCCTAATCATATTAGGTCATTCCAATGAGTTCTCTACAAAACTCATGTTTTCCTTTTTGAACCACTTTTATCATCATGTCGGAAGGATTTTCACTAGTATGAATATGGCAACCTGGAAAAAAAATTTCTCAAACACATCACATATCTAGTGGTAACGTGTATCAATATGTTTGGTAAATCCATGGTATGTGGCATTCTTACTCAACTCAATAGCTTGGTAAGTCCAGTGGTAATGTATATCAATATGCTCGGTAAATCCATCGTAAACACTAGATGAAGAAGTACACAATGCGACGGGAACCAAAATAGTAAGGATCTTGATTCATGTAAACATTTAATGGTTTAATATATGGATCCAAATATATTTTATGTACAATACACGACATAGGACAAACATGAGATATTTATTAATATTGAATTAAATTATATTTGTCATAATTAAATTATGTTTCTTCAACTGTTGTTTTACTAAATTGGACATCAATTTCAGCCAAAGCTCACTTGGACAAAACATGGGATATTTCTTAATATTGAAATATTTTATTCTTATTTTAGTTAAATTGACATTTGGTGGAGATTAAATTCTTTAGCACATTGATTGCGTTGATCAGTTTATTAACATTATTTTAATATTCAAGAGTATTAACTTTTTATAAAATTAATTCATCATAACTGTTATCATAGACAATTATGCATGTGTTTTTAGATATATGAGTATTCGACATAGCCTTGAAAAGTAGAATGTAATATGCGATAGTGCCAACAACACAGGTATTACACTAATTTAAAATACAATACACAACATAGGGTAATTTTGAACTTCCATCAGAGACCAAGTACTTTGTCATCTCTTTAGGTCAAACTTTCATTATACACAGAAAAAGAAACAAGCAAACAACACAAGAGAATGAAAAAAAAAAAAAAAAACACGAGGGCAAAATATAACTTGGTTCTAATTGGCGAGGCCCCGTCTTTGAATGACACAATCTAGAAAAATTATAAACTGTTGAGAGTTGAAATGATAAAAGTGTTGGAGGAAGAATGACAAGTACCTCTGCATCATTACCTATTACTTCTGTAACTAGTGCTTCTAGTGTGACCATGTGTACCTACCTATACATAAAGATACGAGTCTAGCAATAGGTCACCTTTTAAATGGGGTTCTAAAGTCCCTATTTACCCAACTTGACTTCTTTTTTGGCTTTGCACAACTTTGTTTTTTAAGAAACAAATGCCAACGTGCTTAATTGACATCCACATTGCTAATCCTACAGTTATTAACAAAATTTCAATTCAACACTAACTCCTTTGTTCAATATGTTAGATGAATTATTAATTGAATTGAAGGAATATGATGTAATCGAAGATGCATAGAACCTCATAATCAATACGAAGGAAAAGGAAGAATAATATGGATTTCGAGTCATGCCCACAAGGCTAGTCAACAAACCAACCAACCTAATTAGTGTGATCTAATTAGATCATGAACGATAACGTTATTCCTCTATATATTAGTAAAACTTCACTAGCTAGCTAATGCATGACAACATATAGATTCGGAAATCTTACAAAGAAAAGGAGGAAGTGTTTAGGGGAAAAGTTCAATTTTTAAGTTTCAACCTCTCTTAAAGCCAACCCCTGATTATAAAAATAAATGGTAACCTAGGCCGCCCTTGAATTATTTAAGAAGATGTAATGTGTTTGTATAAATTCAATTAGTGGGGTGGGAGAGAGTGGGACAAGTGAAAGGGAAAGAGAGAGTCAGACAAAGCAACATGGGGAAGGGATTTATTGCTTTAGAATCAGATTTGGTGGCTTATACAATTAGGATAACCAAAGCTTGTCTGCATTTGAAATCTGAGATTGAACAACCAACTCTTCATTCATATATTTTTATAAAAAATAAAAACTTGCAAGTTATTCCAATTGAAAGCAACAAACAATATAGACAATATGATGGTGACAAATCCATATAGTGCCCAAGACACTTTCATTGCATATACATATTTGTTTCTTTGCATAAAAAGATAAAAAAAAAAAAAAAAAAAACTTGAACAGTTGCCCAAATATATGGGTTAGAAGCATTCAATCAAGTTTTATTTGATGCGAAATAGAAAAGAAGGGTTGAAAAAAAATAACAAAAACAAAATTAGATGTCAGCACCCTCCAATCAAAGTCTATATAAGTTAACATTGAAAAGCACATTTTTTAGGGATGGAGACTTGATGTTTATCTTTTGATGGATTCAAAAAAAAATAATGGGTTGTGTAGTCTATTCAGGAAAGCTTGGTAGCTAACTTAGCTTTGATTAATTAACAAAAGAATCGGAAGGAAGGTTTGTTCAAATGTGATGTGTTAAGTGATAGGGATGATTGAATGCTATAGTTAGGGGTGGGCATCTCATCTCGATTTTTTTGTTCTTTTGAGATTGATTAAACTCATTTCGATCGCGTCTTTTTCCGATCCAGAGTGGAATGGGATCGGAATGAAGATTTTCAATCCCGCTTATCCCGTCCTGAATTTATTTATTTATTTAATAATAATTATTATTATTATTTTTAATTAAAAACATACTCTTCTAAATTAAAGTTTATGATGTGTTGAAATTAAATAAATGTAAGATGAAACTCTATATGAAATCTAAATGAATTGAATCATTAATTATAAATGAAATTTAATATTTATTTTCTTTCAAAAAAAGTTTAATATTTATTTATTTATTTAATATCTATTATTATTTATGATGTAAGTTATATGTATATAAATTTCATATTATTGGTGTGTGAGCAATGTGAGATAAAACTCTTTTTATTATTTTTTATTGGATGACTATTTAGTATGTGCTCATCCCATCCCATCCCGATCTCATTTAAAATATGATGAGATCGAGATGAGGCTTATCCGTCCCGATCCCAAATAAATGGGATAGGATAGAGATAAATCTATCTCATCTCGTGCACACCCCTAACTATAGCTATAGAGAGGAAGGAAGGATTGTATTAGCAGAAGGTACAAAGGTGGGGGCATTGGCACCTTGTTTGATAGCTCCAAGTAAAGCAGCGCTGGAAGAGTGTGACACAAATGGATTAGGTTCCTCCTCCCACAACCTTTTCTGGGCGTAGAATAAATACCAAGGGAGTGAAAATGAAAGAAGCAAAAAGATGGATGGCCTGTTCAATATGGAAAAACAGGGAGAGGTGAGGCATCTTCTAGCCATCAAGGCTGTTAAGGGATGAGGGAAAAGCATCTCATGACATTTAAAATTTTCAATGATTTTTTTTTTTTTTTTGGATTTTGTAGTAAAAGAAAGAAAGAAAGAAAGGAATACGAAATAAGATATATTTTACAAGTTAATTCAACGTCGGATTAATCATACTAAGTTAATCAAATATGTCTCACATTGTTAATTATAAATGAATGTAAGACATTGGGGTTTTTGTATATCTTATTTATCCTTGTGGGAATTGTGTTCTTAGAGGCCTTAATTTGTATCTTAAAATAATAAAAAGTTAAAAAAATAAAATAAAAAAGTCCTCAGTTTGTTCGCAATAAAAAATACCTAATTGCACATGCATTGCACATATTGCATCGTGTCGGTCTATTAAATATTATTTAAATCTATGGTCCTAAAATTCGGATCGGATCAAAATTCTCGGTTCGATCCTTAGTTCCAATTTCCAAAACCAACTAGTAAACTGATCCAACGCAAATGGCTTACTTTTTTAAACCCTAGAGAACTAAAAATCGGGGGGTTGATATCGTTGAAATGCATTTTTAAATATTTTCCAATAAAACAAATTACCAAAGAAAAAAAACTTAAAATGTAAAATATGTAGGAACATAAAATGCATTTCACATCAAAGTATTTTCAACATTTTTCACATAATGAAATTGGTATCTTAATGCTCATTCAAACAAAAATTCCGAATCGAAGTTTTGTGCGAACTTGCTCATGTCTTTTTATTTTTGTATTTTTCATAAACTTTGATCAAGTTTGATCCAAATGCTACAACCGACTTTATATTGTGCCAATGACAAGGATAATACACTAGTTTAAGTACAATTAAATACAAAATACCGTTGCCAAACTAGCATTGGGAAGGTTGTTTAATTTCTAACTATAATTATAATCTCCAGTTATACATTTATAGAGATTCTGTTCTTTATTAAGCACATTTTTCATTATTTTATATATAACTAAAATAGTTTTGTATTTACAAGTATTTTTTTCATGAAATATAATTTATAAAGTAGCTAAAATATCAACAAAATTGATTTTTCGCCCGAAAATAAAATCTTAATATGTCTCTGTCAATGTCCAATCCCCGTTTGCATCACAGTGTGTTCTTTTTAACTATAACCACAATAAAATTGAAATAGAAATCAAATATTGAATTTGCCTATGATTAAAAGATTTAATTATTAGTTTCATACATCACACAAAGAGAAACAATAAAAATTTAGCCTAACGAAGTCAAATTTCTAGCTCCACCCGTGACTACACAACTCAACATACTGTAAAGAATCCATACATTTTATGTGCTCATAGTTAATTTAAAGTTAAAACTACAACAAATGAACTTCTAAGTAATGTCTAGGACTTGAAGTAAGATTTATTACCTAGAATGTAACAAGTCAAAAGAGAGGTGAAATCAAAGATGATATGTTGAAGAAGCCCTAAAGAACTTTTGAAGAAAAGAGGATATATTGAAGAAGAGATGATAAGCAACTTAAAGGATTGAGAGTTGAGGACGAAGATTGGAAGGTGCAAATTAATGAAGCTGTGATGGATCAAATTGGTGAAACCAAATAAGTGAACATGCAAAAGAGATCGGATAGAATTAGAGAAGCCAAAAAAGGGAAAAAAAATTCAAATTCGCATACTTTTGCAGAAAAAAATGCAATTTACAAATCTAAATAAGACATTATACAAACATTTTTGAAAATTATGAAAAAGTCAAAAAATTAATATAAAATTTCAATAAAAATTTGTGGGAATTTTTTTTTTCAAAAACCGAATCACTCAAAATTGTTCGGAATACGCATTCCTTGGTTGTCTCTAGAGGTTTATTATTATCATTATTATTATACAAAACATGATGGTGTTTGAGGTAAGAACTAAAAAAACATTTAAAATTTATTCAAATATAAGAATTTAACAGATCACATAAAATATAAAGCACAAAAAGTGGATGAGTTAAATTCTCATACCCAACATTCATATATTTATTTATTTTTCTTCAATAGATGATGATGGTGATTAGACATGTAAGTATGAATAATAATAAAATGTAAAGGTAATTATATTTTGATAAGTTTTAAATTTTTATCGTACTAATTTCACGGAAAACACTCTAATTGGATTACATAGCAAGATTGACACGCACGCGCAAGTAATCTTCATTGGAGTTAAAAAAAAAAAAAAAAAAAAACCTCTTACCAATAATTAGGTAGATAAAAGTTAATTATAATAAAATGCTGGATATATTGTTGGTAAGAAAAATACAAGCAGATAGGCAGGCGTAATTAGTGGGGTTTTGTGGTTTTTGGGGTTTTAGGCGTAATGAGCAGAGTGAGTTAAAGAAGAAAATCCAAAGGACACCCCTCCCTCGCTCTGTAGAAGGGCTCCTAAAGGATATATTGTTGGTAAGAAAAATGGGAAATTCTAAATGTCGAGGAAAGAGCGAGGAAACCAGCGAGGAAAAGGAGGTGGCGGGGGTGAACCTTTCACCCCTCGAGATGTTTTTAGCGCGCGCATCTCGAGAGGGGTGAACGGTTCACCCCTCGCCACCTCCTTTTCCCCGCTGGTTTCCTCGCCCTTTCCCTCGACACATGGAATCACTCAAGAAAAATACAAGCAGATAGGCAGGCGTAATTAGTGGGGTTTTGTGGTTATAGCATAGGGAAAATGAGCAGAGTGAGTTAAAGAAGAAAATCCAAAGGACATTGGTGGGGGGAATCAGTGCTTCACACCTCCCAAGGGACTCACCAAACTATAAATTAAAACAATTTCTCCCATCTAACGCTCCTCATTTTAGTAATTAATAAAGCGTGGGGGTGTGGGAACAGGATCAGTTATAGAAAGTGATTGAAAACGACAAAACCAGAAACCGTGTCAGCTCCCTTCTACTCTTCTGTCATCTTTGAGTCCGACATCCGATATACGCGCCCCTAACTTTCTAACTACCACCAACAACAAATTCTTTGTTTTTTTATTTGATCCGTCATTTGCTTGAAATAAAAAAAATCTAACACATTTGGTGGTGACGGTAACGCTAGAACAAAAAAAAAAAAACACAGAGAAAGAGAGTAAATATGTAATAACATTTGGTCTTTAGGTGCCTACCTAGAGTCTGCCTAACTAAAGTAGATTCATTCCTTCTTATGTTTCCAGGGGAAATGAAATGACATGAAATGAAAGAATACATCTTTAGCTTAGTTTGAAAGTTTTTAGAGAGCATAGTTCGAAAGCACTGATTTGTGTCTAAGAAGGTAGTCCTCATTTGATTGAACCAACTCTACACCTCTCAAACTTTTTTAAAGCTTATATCTTGTATTTTATTTGGGTTAAAGTGAGCCATGGTTGAAAAACACGTTGAACCTGCAAGGAAAATAATGGACATTTTAAAGGTTCGTCCATCTATCGTGGTAGAAAATAGTTGGGGACACTTGTGACACCATTTTTTTCTCCTTGATGATGAATAGTGAACGATATCAGAAATTCTAGAATGCCTGACCCTATGCCTAGTATAGGCCATGCACCGTTGATCTTGCCTGGAGATGGGTATTACACATATCTCGATGCAATATCAACAGTGCCTGACCCTACCAGGCACAGGGTCAGGCATCGTAGTAGTGCTCAAATGGTAATGGACATCAACAATTCTAGCCGATCATGTTTGTTAGCATTTTTTTTTTACATTTTTACTTATTATATAAATAGCGTTTGTGATTATTTTTAAAAAAGAATGAATAAAAAAAAAAAAATCAAACATGAGTGGGGACTTACTCAATGGACACAGTTGGATGGAATCCATCCGTTAAAATATAGAAGGTACGTTGTCATCAAGGTTGCCCAATCCATCACTCCAAATACAGCAAATGGTCCGTCCCTTCCCACCATTGTAGCCCCCATGTTTGTCTATTGCAAGTAAACCTATTTAACCGTTTTAGTCTCTCAGTCTCTCTCATGATAGAGAATACGATGGTGACTTCTTTATTTGGACCGCTCAATGTGGAACCCTGACCCTGAATGAGCCAGGCAACCCCCACCCCACCCCATTCTCTCATCTCTCTCTCTCTCTCTCTTTATTATCGCACTAAATTTCTCCAACAATTTCAACCCAACCTTCCATTACAAATTACAAAACAAACTACAGGTAAAAAAAAACGATTCCGAAGTCAGATGATTGATAACTCAACCTCACTTATCTGTAGCTGGGGCCGACCCCTGCGTGTTGTCCAGTTTTGACTGTCCCGTTTCTTTTTCTAGGCCACTGCTCCCTACTGACCCCACCCCATCCCATATTCATTGTATCATTTTTATTTTTTTTACTTGGGTTGGGTCAGTACTCAGTACCTCCCTTCGTCCGATGTTGCTTTGCTTGGGTTCTCCATCACCATCCACCCTGACCCCATTATGTTACTGTCACTCACCCTCACCCTCACCCTCACCCATTATCATTTCTTTATTATTTAACTTATTGAAAAAACGTATCTGTAATGTTTTATTTTAGATTTAGATTTCCCTCTTTCTCTCTCCACTCCCATTATATATGCCACCCTCCCTACATGCAATATTTTGTTTCGACTTCTTTGTCTCCCTTTTCTCTCTTCCATCCCAATACACAAGCAACCACACATATCTTTCCCTTCCAACAACAATCAATACAGTATAAGGAAGAAGGATTGGTTATGGCGGTTCAGGCACAATACCCATCCCCAGCTGTTTTCAGGCATGCACGGAACAATACCACCACATCTACTTTGGAAGAGTTTCATCATCAAACTGCCAAACTCGGAGGAGATACCAATAACGCCAATCTGTTTGGAGTTTATAACAATAACTATGGTGAGTTTTCATAAATCCCTTTACGATTCTTCATTTTTCAAAGTTTGTAGTGGTAAATAACATGGACTGACTAATTGTGTTTTGTGCAAAAAAAAAAATGAAGTTGGGCAGCCCCATATTATGAATGGAACCGTTTTTAGCGAACCCGAAAGCGAATTGACATGCAACATGTCTGGATCCCGAAAGAGATACAGAGAAGATCATCATTTCAATGGCAATCTAGCAGCATCACAACAACAGCAACTGTTACAAATTCAGCAACAGCAGCTTATGTTATCCAAATGGCCTCTTAAAGAACAAGTCACAAGCGGTTCGATATCCACAGGTTTACAACCAACATCTTTGGAAGATAATAGATTAAATGGGTCCGGAGGAACGTCTACCAGCGGTCGATCTTCAATGGTTTCTTCTTCTTACCTTGTCTCAACGCACTCACAAGATCTCAACTCAAATCTTCTTGGGCAAAATCTTGAAATCGACGCATTGATTCTCTTACAGGTAATTGAAACTTAATTCAATTATATTTATAAGCTAAACTAATTGATTTTGGTTGGTATTAATAAGTTTTTGTGAATTGTTTGGTTATTCAGAATGAAAAGCTGAGATCAGGAGTGGAAGAGACGCGAAAGAGACATTGCAGATCACTAGTATCTGTCATTGAACAACAAGTTGTGAAAAGGCTTGAAGAGAAAGAAACAGAGCTAGCCAATGCAAGCAGGAGGAACGCAGAGCTAGAAGAGAAAATAAAGCAAATGAGTGCAGAGAATCAGATTTGGTTCAATGTAGCTAAGAACAATGAAGCCATTGCTTCTAGTCTCAGGACCACTCTAGAGGAAATAGTCCTCCAGAATCAGATTAAGAATCAAAATCATCAAGAACAAGTTAGAGAAGGTTTTGGGGACAGCAGTGACATCATCGGTATTGTTGCAGATGACGCTCAGTCTTGTTGTAAAGAAGAGGCCGCTAGTAATTATAATGATAATGTTGTTGGTGAAGATGAGGAGAATGCTTCAAGAGCATTAATTGCTGAGAAAACAATTCGTGAGAACCTTCAACTTAAACTTAGGAAAGCTTGCAAAGTTTGCCATGAAATGGAAATTTCAGTTCTGCTGATGCCATGCCGACACCTTTGTCTATGCAAAGACTGCGAACCCAACTTGGATTCATGTCCCATTTGCAAATCTCTCAAGACTGCAATCCTCCAAGTCTTCATTTCTTGATCTTCAACTCTACCTTTTCTTAGTTTGAATTTAATAATGTGGCGAACAAGAACGATAGTTTTGTATTGAATTTCATCTTTCCTTCCACCTTTCATTTTTTTTTTACTTGTACTGTTTGTTGTTAGAAACCAATGAAATCCCATATGACCGTTAGTTACCTTTTGCTTTGCTTTGCTTGCACGGTTATATTTTTTCACTTAAAAACTTGTTTGCTTTATTCTTGTTAATGGGCAGGTTCATGCTTTGAACTCTTGTTATTTAATCTCATTAATTTCTTCGATTTGCTCTTGTTAATTGGCCGGGTTCAAGCTTTAATAATTATTATTTTAGTATCTTCCTATTAATAATAAATAGTTCATGCCAATATTACGACAGATTTGGCAATACCAAAAAATTGCATGGCACTGGCAGGTGATGTTTGTTATTCATAAATGTTGGTTTAATTGCCTGAATACAGTCCTGCAACTCTCTAAAACACCAGGATTTGCATATATTGATTGATTGTGATTATGGTAGTACTAGTAGTAAATGACCCAAAGCACGTGCTGGAGGTGCTTCTCTGTGATATGATGATCGAGCTAGAGCTAATGGTAATACGAGATCAAATAATGGAAAGTCATGAAGAGGGAGTAAAAGGGCGTTTTCCTTGATTCGCGGGGATGAATAGTTTCAGACAATTTCCAAAGGCAAGGCTGGCAGGCCTGAAACTGCCTTCTCACTGTTTTATTGTTTTTGTTTTTCTTTGTTGTTGCATTGCATCGATGCTTCCATCTCTGCTTCTTTTCTTTTTTTTTCTGCCATCAAGTTTTACCTTTCTTTTTTCCCCAATACAAGGACATTAGTTTTCTGTATAGTTTCCTTTAGTAGTTAACATAACAATAAATGGACCAAGATAGATGAATAACTTGGGGTGAGGTAGGGTGTTTATTAGCAGAATAGGCCCCCCCACCTATTTATGATGTACTATATTAGTAGAGAGAGTTAATGGGTTTGAATGTACTGTTGTTGTTACTTTTGATGGCTATTTGTCCTTTTTATAAACTTCTTTCCAAGATTTCATTATTTTTGTCTTGAACAATACTTTCTTTTGTTTCCTATTACATACGATATGATATGATATGATATGATATGATATGATGCTGCTATTGTTGTCCTCGTGACAGTACATTGGGCGCACCTGTAAGTCATAGGTGGTGGGGATCCCCCTCCCTCTCTTGTCATCAATTCATTTCTCATTTAATAAAGGCAGTCACTCTTTTCACACTATCTATTACCCTTTTTGACACTGCCATCTCCCCCTTCTTTTAACCTACCAAGGAACACCTCCAAAAGAAAAGGGAATCCCCTTTTTTTTTTTTTTCTTTTTTTTTTTCTTTTTCATACCTTTAGATCAAGAACAAGTAGAGCAACAGCAAGTTATGGATGGGTCTGGTTGAGTTTTGGTTTTGTGTAGACAGATAATGGTGCATGTTATGACTTATAATTGTGAGTACGTGGACAAGTGCGCCGTTTTGTTTTGTGGTGGGGGTGGGATCCCTCGGCCCATACCATATATCAGATTAATAAAGTTGTATAAATGATGATGGGGTTGAGTCATGTTTAGGGTCCAGTCTCTCATTGCTCTCTCTACTTCATTGCTTTTTTGGTTGATGAAAGAATAAAGACGATGGAGTGATCAATTATTTATGCAACCAACCAAAAACTAAAAAGTCTCTGACTATAACTAGAGAAATAAAATAAAGATAGATACTACATATGTCATGATATAAACAAGAAAGCAATGAAAAAAATAAGAATAGTGAGCGAGTGAGCCAGAAAAAGAGACTACTTTTCCTGTACGCAGATAAGATGTTGAGAGATGGATAGGAGAGGAGAGGAGGGGACCAACTCTCACCACCACTGATAACAGTCCTTCCTCTACAGCATCAAAATTCAAAATATATCACCGACGATTTCTTCGATCTTTTTTTTTTTTTTTGGTTTCATTGGTGCATATAGGCTATAAGCTAGGGTAGGAATAATAGGAGAGCGTTGGGATGAATGGATGGGTGAGTGGTCAAGTCACCATTGCAAGGTACCTGACCCTGCACTAACACCCAAACCTATCCGTACTTGCATTCCCCCTAACTCTCACTTGTACATTTCTATATTCATCATAGACTTTAATCATATCAAACTTATTTTATTAGTTGTACCTATTTTCATTCACCAAAGCAAAACATCCATCCGTCATCTAATTTTTCTTAACTAAACATCAACATAATATAATATCATAGTTAATTCAAATAGAAGGCTAGGGATTTAGATCTTTTAAGCAAGGGACCAAACAATAAGCATCATTAGCTTTTCGTGCTATCTTACCTCTCACACTAACCTATATGAAAAACTAATTTTAATCAAATCATCGATTGAATCTATTGAGCTCAATGCCAGAAAAAAAATTATGCTATAGTGACTTGGTCATTAAAAAAAGGTGGCATCCCTCTGGAACCTAGCTACATCAGAACTATAAAACACAGTTTTGAAACATTAAAATAGGATATAATCAAAAGGAATCAATAGTTATTAATGCATAAGTTGTAGTTACTTACATGGGCAGCATATATTATAGCAGGGGATTGTTGGTTTGGCATTCACATTCAAACACGCAAATATCACCTGGCCTGTACCCTACATGCATTAAACTTTAAAAAAAAAATCATAGAAAGAAATGAAAATTATTAATGAGTTGTGGGGTTGACTCGGGAATCCCATTATGTATATTGCCCTTTTATCCTCCTCAAGTCATCACTATTCTATAGTTTTCATATATTGTTGGGTGGGTGAGGGTACAAAGTTACAAACACGGACAAACAAACAATAAATGTCTATCAAATCAAATCTTCCCCTCCCTTCCTCGGCCCACAACTATCCATCATCCATCCATCCATCCTATTTGATTTTTCGTATTATAATAGTGGGTCATTGTGTCACAAGAACTCGCTCATCCGTCATTAATACTGTAAGAAGATTTCAATTGAATATTAAGTGATCTGATCATGAGACGCATGAGATGGGATGGTCACAGACGGCATTATTTGTACACACACCATGTGGTGATAAATAATACAGTACAACACATATATACAGATCCTACTACTATAACTAATCAATCTTTGACAAGCACATTGGTGGAGCCAACCCAATATGCTGATTGATAATTAATTAGATTTATTATCCAATTTAGCTACCCAACAAATTTATCGGTCAGAATCAAATGAGTTGGTTGGGGTTGGCTTTAAAATATCGAGAGAGAACAAATATATACAGCAACAATAACAACAACGAGACTTAGACGCGGATGATGTTCTCTCTCTCTCTCTCCTACCATTTCCAACGGTTGGTTTTTTTAGAAATTTTAATTAAGTAAATAATAAATAAACTAACACAATAAGAGGCACCAAAATAACAAGGATTAATTGCAATTTTCCTCGTATAATATATTGCTTGTTCAACTTTACCCTTAATAAGTATTCATATTTTATTTTTCTCCTAAGACTAATAGTACAACGTGCCTTGACTGTCAAGACACGTGCTAGCTTCAAAAATGTCATATTTTACTATCCAAAATACCATTTAATGATCTGAAGGCTAAGATTCAAAGTTAATGCAATTAAAATCGAGGGCTGAGACACAAACTTTTACTAAAACGTTGGGATAATCCATCAACTCCTCATTCACTATCACAGTCTCCCCTTCACCACCAATAACTATCACCTATGCTTCTACTATTACATCTACATGTTATTTCACTGTAGATCAAATATTCAAATATCAATAAGTGAAAAAGTTTACTGAGTTTTGATGGCAAAGTTGAGTTGCAGCTCATCTTCATCATCTGTTAAGTTAGTTCTATTACAGGGGGCAAAATTACTTTCAAATTCATTTTAAAGGGTTAAGTTAATGCAAGTAATATATTTTAAGGGGTTAAATTACTACTAATTAACAACACTTAATTGATTTTCTTGCAGATCTCATGGTTGTCACAAGCACAATCAAACAAGTGAATAGGGGTTTGAAGTATGCAGAATTTTGAAGGAGTGCATGTACATTGGATGTTAAAACACAACGTAAATTCATTGGATGTTCTTGCAACAATGTAAATTCATTGGATGTCAAATGCCTTAACAAATAACAACAATGCAAAAACCTGATATAACATAATGTAATTCAAATGATACAACATCATTGTAATTCAAAATCTGACATAACACTTTCAAGCATCAATAAACAACCTTGCAATTAAAAACCTGACATAGCACTTTCAAACATCAAAAAGCAAACTGAATTTACAACCTGACACAACATCCTTGCAAAAACTTAAATTTACAAGCATAAAAAAATTTGACATCCTTGCACAAAACCATCTTGAATTTATAAGCATTCAATATCATTCAGTACCTAACAATTTGAAGTGAATGGCTCAACATATCATTGGTTATGATCTCAACATGTCCATTCTTGTAGACACGTACACATGAATAGGTTGTACCAAGATCAATACCAATGACTGCACATTCTTGTAAACACCAAATTCATGTCCATTATTATAAACATCCGCAGAGAACAACTTCTTGATCTATTTGAGGAAGTACTCCATGATTCTCTGATCGAAATTCTCACCTCCCAAATGAGTTCTTTATTTGTGGCAAGAACTTCGAAAATATATATCAAGTTTCCTTCGATTATAGTTAATTAAGTATCATATGCCTACCAAAAGTCAACTATTCAGTTGTTCTTGATAACCAGCAAATGTTGGCAACTTTTGGATTTGATACCTACATGTCATCTCTTTTAAGTTTTTCACAGCGACCACAATTCGATCACCATGACCATCGGGAGGCCTAATGGAACTTTTAAGCTAGGGATGGCAGTGGGGCGAATTTTCACGGATATCCGCTCCACCCAATCCGTTTGGGGCGATTTTGGATATGGCTGAATGAATTTTCGGGTGGTTTCGGGTATCCAAAAAATATCCGTTCACTATTCGGGCGAATACGGATTTGGCCGCGGATATCCGTTTATTAGATAACATTACAACAATACCCTTCCCCTATATAAAGAGATTAAGCCCTTGATCCCTCCCTCACACCCGCCTCTCCCTCTCTGCCTCTCACACACAGATAAGTCTCCACTCTCTAGAGCGATCTCCCTCCCTCTCGCCCAGTCGCACACCACCTCGCCCAGTCGCCCTCCCTAACACCGCGATCTCCCTCCCTGCTCCCTCACACCGCACACCACTACCTCGCCCAGTCGCCCTCCCTGCTCCCTCACACCGCACACCACCACCTCGCCCAGTCACCCTCCCTGCTCCCTCACACCACACACCACCACCTCGCCCAGTTGCTCTCCCTGCTCCCTCACACCGCCGTCACCACGAGAGATCTGCCTCCCTGCTCCCTCACGCCGCGATCTGCCTCCCTCGCAGAGAGATCTCTATTTGAAGCTTGGAGATCAAAATAAAAGGGTTTCTTCCTCTTCCCCATTAGATCTGAGACCGAGATCTGATCGAGATCTGATTCTTGATCTGATCCAAATCTGATCAGATCAGATTTCAAGATCTGAGATCTCGAATTGTTGTAATTTTTTTTTGAATTGTTGTAATTTTTTTGTTAATTTTTGTATGGTTTGTAATTTCTGTAATTTTTTGTTAATTTTTGTATGGTTTGTAATTTCTTGAATTTTTTATACTTTCTGAATGATCTCACAAAAACCAAATTTGTATAATCTGTTGTAATGTAATTTTTGTGATTCGATATTTGAGAATCTGTTTTTTTTTTTTCTCCGGGTATTTTGGGCGGGGCGGATATCCACCAATCCGTCCTGTTCGGGGATGGTTTTTACAAAATATGATAAACGGATATTCGGGGCGGATTTGGATATCCGTGATCTCTAGCAGGGTGAGGATGAATTTGTCCCAATCCGCCCCGTTGCCATCCCTACTTTAAGCTAAGGGTGGGCAATGTCGGTTCGGTTTTGAGCCCCAAACCAAAATCGAATTTTGTATTTCTAAACCGATGAATTCGGTTGAACTGAATTTCGGATCGGTTCGGTTCGGTTGAGCCGAAATTTCAGGCACAAACATTTGAAAAACTTTCATTAAAACATGTCTAATTTTTTTACAGACCCAATTTTTAGCCCAAAACTTTGAGAGAAGGGGTGATTCAGTGCAACAGGGTGTACGGCAGTGCATTTGTTGTATTAATCAGGTATTGACACCTACCTATTATTTAGTTATTTATATATATCTAATTAATCGGTCGGTTCAAAATCGTAAACCGATTTCAAATCGTTTATAATCGATTCGGTTCGGTAAATTTGAAAACCGGTTCGATTGGTTAACCGAATTTAAATCAATTTTTGCCCACCCCTACTTTAAGCAACCTACTGAAATTATTGGTGGCATCCTGGAGCTCCGAGAATGAAAATAGCACCATTAGTGGGAAACAAAGGAAAAATATGGTTTGAACAAAGAAAAACAAAAAAAAATACGCAAATAGGTAAAGATCACCCTAGGGATTACTCCCTATCCTTTATCAAAATTTGAATGTAAGGCTTTTCATCTTTAATTGAATGTAAGGCTTTCCATCTTGATAAGTCTTTTGACATCAAAGAGGGTCCTCTCGGCATTGCGGTTGTCTGATTCTTTGCAGCCTCACCGATGAGTCTCTCACCGTCAGTGAATGCTACCCATGTACCAAGATCAATACCAATGATTGTCCCCAACTTGTTAGCCACCTCCTTGGTAATTGCAAAAGCATATAAACATCCGCAGAAAACAATTGCCAACACGATCAACGAGCCTTTCATCTTGCTCCTTATATAGCGATGGTCGTTTTTCCTGTCTCCGATTGCTTTACCAGGAGGACTGCTCGTCCTGTGATTTTGCCATCTTTAACCATCTGTAGGATCACTCCTATTGCTTTTCGCGCGTCGGGATGACCCACCATCCCCTTCGATACTACTCGGGGTTCTAGGGCTGAGTTCAG
>QNQO01011054.1:0-31967 GCA_003290165.1 Berberis thunbergii | reverse complement strand
TATATATATATATTTTTTTTATATATATATAAACCATACTCAAGTCTCATTCATACATTACTGCATATACCAAAGGAGTTCAAATGTTCATCACAAGAGTTGCATTTATACCAATCCATCCTTTAGGCAAAGTAAACACTAAATGTAAGAGAATCGCAAAAGGGATTGCATTTTAGATCCATCAAACTATAGAAATCGAAACATGAAACTCAATAAAAAGAAAACTCTAATTCAACAGAAACAAACAGCTTGGTATGATTCATACAACAATGTATATCAACTAAAACACCCCCTAAATCAACTTATTAGAAATCCCAAAACTCAGCTGAAACGCCCGCTTAAATTAGCTGAAATAAGCTTTAAACATAGCTACAAACAACCCCAAAATCTACTAAACCAACCATCTAAGGCTAGTCGTAGCCTTCCCCAAACTCAACTGGAAACATCCTAGCTGCAGCCTGTAACACAATCCCAAGAAAATCACGTTTCTGTCCGCACAACAAAACCAATACACCCTAATTTCGGCTACCACAATAATCCCCTTATAACCCAATTTCGATGTCGAAATAAAATTAATTTGACCCTGCAGGCATCCTAGCGACCAACCTCATTCGGGCGATAATTTGTAACTTCATTCAGCTCCAAACAACATTTTCTTTTACATCAAATGCAACCCAAGTCAACCCAAGACAGACCCTAAACAATCATGTTTCAATCACAAAACAGTCAAATAAATAACCCTGTCAACAATACTGAAATGAACAAGCTGTCTTAACCGGATAGTTTGACCAATCATCACTCAAATGTACATAACTCTCATATTATAACTCCAAATTACATACCGTTTGGGGCAATAAAAAGTAGACAAAAGATGTTTCCAATCATATAAGGCATACCCATGATTATCTCTATAACAATACTGATTTTACAAAGAAAATAAGTCATATACAGCCACGAGAGTAACAAGATAAGATGCTAATAGTTGTTCCAACCAAGTAGGCAGACTCTAGCAAGGACTAAAAAGGAAGAAAATTGTTCATATGACAAACTAGATATGTCATAATTTTGAATAAAATTATTGAATGCACATGAACCATCAAACAACAATGTTACCAAACTATGGTAAACTGTTGCCTACATTGCAATTTCATAAAACTAGATTGCATCTGATGTGTAATTATTATACAATCATACATGAAATAGTCTTTGTTCCCAGCTTGCCCACCAAAACAAAAAGTATTCGATGCTTTTATGTGAGTGCAGTCGTGCCTATACAGATATTCTATAACATAAATGACACTTCAATGCTATTGGCTACAAAGTGAAGACTGGACTCTATGGGTAGGGAGATCAATGAAGGTGCAGTGGTTTCATTGTAATGTTGGGTTTTGTAGACGTTGCATCGAAGTGAGTTCCCAATGGATGAATGTCCGTAAATGCCTGTAATGAAAGAACTACTAAGGCTACCTACATATGGTACAGTCAAAAAAAGTTGCTGGAGATGAGGATTCTTATCCAGCCTCCATGATGCCAGTAGAAGTGAGGAGAAGAGAAGCTACCTATTTGGAGTAAACTTTGCTCAAGACACAAAAAGAAAGAAAAAGTTATCGAAGTGCTAATAGCATCCAATACAAATTCGAAAGTTAGTTATCATGCTAACAAATATAGCAATGGAGTAATTCTTGCAAGAACTGGAGCATCAAACTCTAACTTTCTCATCCATAAGTTGATATCAGATAAAGTAATTTGAAAAAAAAAATGTTTAGGAAGACGTTGCTAGCAGGATTGAACCACGGACCTTCGAGATGCAACTCGTCTCTCTGTGCGATACAGGCAATGCAAAACCAACTTTGATGTGAAAAACCATAAATGCTAGTTTAATTAGGATTTAAAAGCAACATGTAGCATCATGTTTAATTTTCTACTTAATTTACTTTAATACCATGTAATTTATGGTCTGTAACTCCCTAATTTGCTCCTATTTTCCTAATTAACTTATTTACTACTACAATTTATGGTGGGTAAATCCTTACTGTAGCTACTATCTGGCACTGCTGCTATATAAAATTTCACAAGATCCTTAATACATAATAATAAACACACATCCAAAATTTAAATCAAAACAAGAAGAAGAACTCACTGATTTGATTCTCACACCACGCAAACTCGCAACAGAAAGCACGACCTCTTGCTTATGATCTCCCACACCATCGATTGCCCGCAAGGTAGCCCCATTCAATTGTGCCATTTTGACAATCATCTTTTTCTCCGAGTTTCTCTTCTCTTCCTTCTTTCATTATCTATTTCTGGCGTTGAACTCAAATGGGAAGGAGGGAAGTGAGAGGCAGGAGAAAGGAAGAGAAAGGGGGAAATAAGGCTGGTGGGCCTACTCGACGCTCGGTCACAGCCGAGCTTGCCGCAGAAGAAGAGGAGTACACATGGAAGGGAAAAAGAAAAAAAATGGGGAAGAAGAAAAGGAATTGTTCTCTTTATAATGTGGGTGCTTATTTGCCCCCACTGAAATTTCGAAAGCACCCACCCCCTAAACTCACGTAATAAAACCCTAGAATTTTGAAATTTAAATTCACATAAATTTAACTGTATTTTAATTAATTCAAAATATTTAAATTAGCTTTAAGAAATTTGGGGGTGTTACAAAGATGAGGATGTTGAAGATTATCTACAGATGGTGCTTTGAACTCCTAGATTTCATACAGAGCATGATGTTCTTTCCTACTGAGGGAAGAGGTGATACAAATATGATGTCTGATGAGACAGTGGCAGAATATGAGGTTCCTACTGATGGGGACATGGATCCTTCACAACAACAGGTTCAACAGTTATAACACCGTCTTTAGCAGCAGGCGGATAACCTAGAGTCAGACATGCACTACTTAGATTTGGCTATGAGGATGGCGTAGCTTACGCATTCTCAGTTCTTGATGGGTATGATGATGTTCCTATCACACATACACAAGCTTTGCAAAGTATTCACAAAGAGGAGTGGAAGGAAGCTTGATGAGGAGATGTTATTTTTCAGAAAAATCATACATGGAGCTTGTGACACTCCCTAAAGGGAAGAAGAAGATTGGGTGTAAATGGGTTTTCACAATGAAATATGGATTCCAGATTCCAGGGGTACTTGTACAGGTATATACGATACAAGGCAAAATTGGTGGCTAAAGGATATGCACAGCAAGAAGGTGTGGATTACAATGAAGTTTTTCTCCGGTGGTAAAACACATTTCTATATGAGTCCTTTTGGCTTTAGCGGCGCAATTTGACTTAGAGCTCGAGCAACTTGATGTCAAGTCTGTTTTCTTGCATAGATATTTGAAGGAGGACATATACATGTCAGCCCAACAGATATGTTGTTGCTGGTAAGGAAGAAAATGTATGTAAACTGAAGAAGTCACTGTATGGGTTGAAGCAATCTTCGAGGCAGTGGTACAGAGGTTTAATACTTTTATAGTTGAGCAGGGATATGTGAGGAGTCAATATGATCCTTGTGTATTCACACAGAAGCTCAAGGATGGGTCTTTCATGTTCTCTTACTTTATGTTGATGACATGCTCATTGCTGCGAAGAGCATGAAATAAATTGATAAATTAAAGTTGAAACTTAGTATGGAGTTTGAGATGAAATATCATGGTTTAGCAAAAAAGATACTTGGGATGGAGATAGTGAGAGATAGGAAGTAAGGCAGACTGACCTTGTCATGGAGACAATACTTACAGAAGATTATTCATCGTTTTGACATGGATATGTCTAAACCGGTAAATACTCCTTTGGTTGCTCACTTTAAGCTCTCGGACAAGTTGTCTCCTAGCACAGAGGATGAGAGGGAAAACATGTCACAATATCCTTATGCTAGTACAATTGGTAGTCTTATGTATATCATGATCTCCACACTTCCGGATATTGCTCATGCAGTCAGTATGGTTACTAGGTTTATGTCAAACTCAAGAAAACAACATTGGCAAGCAGTGAAGTGGATATTGAGATATCTTCGGGTATGCTAGATGTTGGTTTAGTATATGAGAGAGGAGATGTGTCAAATATTATCTGAGGTTATGTTGATTCAGATTAGCTGGTGATCTTGATAGGCGCCGATCTACTACAGGTTATTATTTTACAATGGCGATGAGTCCGGTGAGCTGGAAGTCTCAGTTACAGTCTACAGTTGCTTTGTCTACTACTGAAACGGAGTACATGGCTCTATCAGAGGCGGTGAAGGAAGACATTTAGCTTCGGGGCTTGGTTAGTGATGTGGGTGTTACTTAGGATGATGTGACAATCAGAGTGCTATCCATTTGACGAATAACCAAGTTCATCATGCTCGGACAAAGCACATTGATGTGCGGTATCATTTTCTGAGGGATGTCATCGAGGATGGCAAGGTTTTCTTGGAGAAGGTGAGTACTCAAGACAATCCAGCTGATATGTTAACAAAAGTGGTTCCAGGGATCAAGTTTGAGCATTGTCTCAACTTGATCAAGCTCTCTCAGTGTTGATGCCCCAAAGGGGACAAATCCCTTAAGGGCATGACAATGATTCTCCTGATGGAGAAAAATGGGTCTTGGCGGTTTTTCATGCCAAAGTGGAGATGCTTCTATGGTTGTTTGTGATGCTTGTGTGGTGGCCTGAAATTGTTCGCCAAGGTGGAGACTGTGAGAATCAGATAAGGACTTAAAGTCCATTATAAATAATGACTCAAAGTCCTTGTTATGATTGGCTCCTAATTTATTGGGAAGCATCAGAGGACTTCAAGTCATGTTCTTTCTTTAACAGGGAAGCAAGCACATGCATCAACGTGAGTACAAGCAACACAGTGAGCAGCACATACACAACGTGTAAGGTAGCATCAATATAGCGTGAAACGGCTGCAAGTTCGGCGTGATTCGGTGTGTGTGCAGTGTGAAACAATAGCCAAGTAGAAGGATTGGAACCGGGTGATTTTGGGTGTTCTTCGTTTGCGAGTTTCGTCAAATTTTTGGTGGTATTGTTTGCTTGAGATTGGGTAATCTCAAGGATCGTCGTTTGACAACGTTGTAATCTTCAAGTAAGTTTTCATATCAATAAGATAATTATAAAGTCGTCGTCCGTGGAGTAGGAAAAGCCGAACCACATAAATCTTGGTGTCATCTTTATTTTATGCATATTGCTTATTGTTTGTTTCTTACTTACATAGCCATTCACAATCACCAACTAGGTCTAGGACTTGTGTTGAAATTATTTGCATTAACAACTATTTCCCTTATAGAAATAATAAACAAATTTATATTTTCTGATCATTTCGCTTACAATTTCAATGTCTTTAATAACAGGGGCCTAGATTCCTCAAGGCCAGCAGAATTAGATGATCAAGTTACTAGCTTGAAGGTACTCTCACTCACTAACCCAAGCATTCTTGCCTGGAAAGTTTATTGCATTGCTTTTAGCAATTGATTGGGTTAAAGTAAGTCATATACCTGTTGTAGTAGTTTGGCTCTAGCCGTGGTACAATTGCAAACTGTGACAGTTTTGCGTTATGTATTTAAAGATTCTAACACCATGTCTTGGTTCTAATCGTTGTCTCGTTTACAGGCCGAAACTGAAAGATTACACATTGAAGAGTGGAGGATTGACAATGAGATAAGGGTTTTATTAAACGATTCTACTTTCTGTTTTTTCTCATTCATCCTTGACGTAGTTGGGCTAACATCATGTCCTTGTATAGACAAAAACAAGAAAGATTGAGTGCCCTGGATGAAGATGAAAACAGTAGAAAGTACGTTCATTTCTAATGATGCTTTTGGATTCTGAGTATATAGTTTCATTCCAATAGAGATGAACTGCATGTCAAATTGTGTAAGTTCTTGTTCTCGACTCAAGAAGATATCATGAGTGTCCCCTCCTTCCAGGCTTAGTTTTCTGTCAAAGTCCCATATGATTTTATGTATTTGCTAGTCACTGTGGTACAGGGTAAGACACTTATGCAGTAAAAGCTCTTACCACAAGTTCTCTTGAAGCCTCAGATCTTGACCAGGTGAGTAATAGGGATGATTGAGCTGAATTTTTCTGGAACTTGTTTGGATATTATCTCATTCAACAACTTGCAATGGATAGGATGTTGATTTTTCAGAACAGCCGTTTGGTCATTCTTAAAGGCAATTTCGAATTATTATTAGAAGCAGTACTACAGGACCTATTAATGTGTAACTAGTGAGGTAATTCATTTTCCGAGGTGGAATGTTTTTTTATTATGCCCATTCCTTTGCTTGGAAAATTTTCCATCTAGTTCATATTTTCTTCACCTTCTATTTGTCTCTATTGTTGCAGTAAACGCAAAGGCAGGCATGAAGATACAAGATTCAAGCAGACAGCACTGCATAATTCTTCTTTTGGTGACAGTAGCTTTAGAAGTGATCCAACATTGCAAAAGGTTCAATGTAAGGGATTTTCATCTGAGGTTAGAGAAGGCGAAGCAAGTTGTATTTATCCTGAGTCATCCAGCTCAGTGCACTCTACAAGCGGGTTCCTGAGGATCATTCCATCAGAAGCTAAAGTAAGATGCTTAAGTTCTCTGTTTTCTTTGTTGACTAAACTTAAGAGGTGGTATTCAATTACAAATTTTAATAGATCGTGAAGGATTTTAAAATTCATTGAAATTTAGGGGTATTCAATTAAGGATTTAAAATAATAAATGTAAATCTAGGGTATTTAAATACGAATTTTAAATGATTGTTTTAAAATTCATCAAAATCAGGGGGTATTCAATTCATGTTTTTCAAAAGTCCACAAAAATCAGGGCGATATTCAAGAAGTAGTTGATTTTAATGAATTTGTTAAAGTTGTGGATTTTGAAGGATTTGTAAGTGAAAATTATATTTCAACCCAACCATTTTCCAAATCCAACCCTCCCCCTCATATTTCAACAGATTTGTATTGGCTATTGTTAAATAACACCACCATTTTCGTTGAATGACGCCTCCATTCCATTTTTTTGTGATCTGCTGAAAGTCACCACCACCTTCCCTTATATGCTATATTCACAGGAGCAACACCACCTCACCCCACAACTTTCGGCCACACCACCATGCCCTACCAACGTTGGCTGCACTACCACCCGCACTTTCTCTTCTCTTTTGTTAATGTTTTTTTTGTTATTATTATTCTTCTTCTCATTCTCTTCCTCTTATTTTTGTCTTCTTTTCATATTTGTTTTTTGTTTTTTTTTCCTTCTGATTTCCTCTTCTTCTTCTTCCATTTTTTTCTCATTTCTTCTTCTTTTCCCACTTTTTTCTTCTTCGCTCTTGCGAAGGTTCATATGAATGGAGGTTCCCCACTTGTCAGAACCTTCGCGAGGGCAAAAAGAAAAATAAGAAAAATATATATAGGAGAAAAATGAAAAAAAACAGAGAGAAAAAAAGTAGAAGACGAAGAGAAGAAGAAAAAAAAAGAACATATAAGAAAAAAATGTGAGGGAAAGGAAGTTGAGAATAAGAAGATGAAAATGGGTGGAGGTGAGATGAGAGGTGACGATGGTGATTAATGGAGAAGAAGAAGAAGAAGAAGAGGTGGCGGTAGCGTAGTGGTGGTGATTGAAGAAGAAAATGAAGGGAGAAGAGGTGGCGAGGATAACAATTTTGAGTAAAATAGTTATTTGTATTACTTTTAGACCATCCTCCATATATTTGATTTTTTTTTTTTAATTTGAAGTAAATTCTCGTAACATACAAACATTTTTTAAATTGATGTTTTGAGAGATGTTTATGATTTGTGTTGGCATGGATAACAATGTAGGTGATGTTCTTTCATTGTTTCCTATGACTAATAACACATTTATAAAAATTCATTGAATTTATAAAAATCTATAAAAATCCATAACAAACCTTTATAAAATCTACAAAATCCAATCATTTAAAATTCAGTGGATTTTGTAAAATCATTTGAAACCTTTTAAAATCCACGAAATTTAAAATTCTTCAAAGTCCATTCAAATCCCAAATTGAATACCCCCACCTTAAGTTTGGTTGCAGATTGATGATGATTACTGGTTCAACATAGATCTTGACGGCATTTCCCATTTATGGGGTGAGTGAAATATCCTTTACCAAGCACGCAGAATATGGTATTGCTGATTTAACATATATTCTCCTTAATGTCTGCAGCAAACGAAGATTGGGCTCAAGTAGATGACTACATGGAAGAGGAATCTCCACTGCATGATAATGCAGCATTGGAGCAGCCTCAGACATCACCTGCTGCTTATAAACAAAATGAGTTCAAAGTTGATTGGCTTCGCATGGAGAAGACTTGATGAGAGTGTAACTCTGTAGCTAGACAGATTCTGTTTGGGTCCTCTTTTGTAGCTAGGCAAAGCATAAATCTTTATAGAAACAACCAAATAAAAAGTCAGGTTAAGAAGCCCACAAGACTACTTCGAGGGGTGTAAATTTTACTAAAACTTCTAAGGGACAGCCCTCATCTTGAAACTATTTCTTTTTCTCTTTTTCTTTGGTTTTCATCCCAAGAGGAAAGCACTTGTTTCTAAGAAAGAATACAAGCGGTTAAAGAGAAAGGAATGTGGGAAGAGGAAAACACTTGTTGCTAAGAAAGGATACAGGGGGTTAACGAGAAGGAAATGTTGTCGCACTCACATCTAATCAAACTTTATGAAATGAAAGAGATAGGAAAGGAAGATAAAGTATGGACCTTCAATCAGTAAATTGTACAAAAAAAACACCCTATAAGAAATGCATTAGGAAGAGAGAGAGATCATTGGCTTATAAAACGACATTTAAACCCTGGTTTTTATAGGATCCCTAACCCATAAAGATACTGCAAGCTGGATTTTAACCCATGACCTAATGGTATCATCCGTCAAACTCTAACCGTTGAACTGTCATGTCCTTTAAACCATCTTCATCCACCATAATTCCCCTTTCACATTAGGCCTCTGACATGTTCAAGGTGAAATCATAAACCAGTAAATTGGACAACAATAAGAAATGAATACACATCATTGTCAACCATCCAATCCCATTTCGTTCTACCTAAAATGTCTCCATTTTATCTTACATTTTTGTTCAAGAACATTACTAGGACAAAGGACGGAAATGGTAACAGCTACCTGTTTGTGGCATCTCTGTTTTTCCTCAACCTGGCACGAGTCATCCGTATTGTTTCCTCCATGACCACGCCATTTGGAGGCGGGTTCACATTTTCATTACCTGAAGATGATGCAACTTCTATTTGCATTAGATCTGCATCACTCTGGCTAGACTGGCTACTCAATTTGGCAGCAGGCTGATCAGCTCCAGTGGGAACAGCAGCAGCTGAAGGTGCTGAATTTGTAGGAGCAGGGACTTTGTCTTGTGCTGGTTCTTGCGTCTGCTGGGTTGTGGCCGTACTTGAAATACGGTAAGGTGGTTGCTGGGAGGAAGCTGTATTGGAAGAAAGAGATGGTACCTGTTGCTGCTGGGTTGAAACTGTACTGGTAGTACGCGTTGGTGGCTGTTGCTGAGGCGTAGGCTGCTGTTGAGTAGCTGCTGGTTGACGGGGTCGTAGAGTCGGTGTTGGTGCGGTGGGCGGAGGCTGCCGAGCTCCAGTAGCCTGCTGTTGAACAAAAAAATCAGTTACCAATAGTCAGTGCAAGCTATCAACATATCACTTATCTACCAACAGCTAACCCGCTGGTATAGCTTTTCTCTTAAGTCTTAACTGATTATAACTCGTCCACAAGGTTCTGCAATCCAAATAGAAAACCATGAACCACAGTAAAAAAATCAAGCAACCAAGGACACTCATGTTCAGTGTGGTGTGTCACCAGGGCGAATAAGAAACCTGTAGTCCTTTGTAACGGGTGAGAATCGTGGAATGATATGTTTGCCAGATGAGACATTTCACATCAATCAATGTGAAAACTACATTAATTAGATTCATATCTTATACATTTCACCATTGATATAAATGATTTGAGATTTTTATGAATTGACAAAAAATTATTATAAACTGTAGATAAAATAAAGAGAAACAACATCGAAGTTAAGCCAACTATTATAATAGCCATGTTGTTGGCACAATAGAAATTTGAACATTGCATTTTGATTTTTACAAAATTTCGAAAAAAATTCACTCTGACTTGCACATTAAATCTCACCCGTTGGATACGGCCAGTCCTAGGTTGTCTGAGACATTAAGAGAGGAAAAGTGCTGACACCAGCTTCGGAAGCTCCAACAGTCACGACGGAGTCCAGGCAAAGTTCAAGAAAATGATAGGGAGTTTCCAATTGCATTCCTTACGGTCCATTTAGGGATGTGTGTCCCTCCATTGGGTTATGATAATTGTGTTTGTTGACATTACCTCAAAGGCTTATGAAACTTATTACCATTGTTTTAAAAAGCGTTTTTAAAGCGCGCCTTGAGGCGCGAGTCAAGGCGGGGCGCACAGAAATCACCTCTGCGCGTACGAGTTGAGCTGCTAGTGAGGTGTTTTTTAGGCGTACGCCTCGAGGCGTTGAGGCGTACGCTTCGAGGCGTTTTTTAGGCGTACGCTTTTTTATTTCTTGATCAGTTGGCGTTATTTGGTAAATGGCTCCCCAAATGCACCTAGAAACACTGCAGTTGACAAGCAAATGGTTGATTGATTCATTGCTTGACATGCAGGACGCATTTGTTGTTCACATGCCTACCTCTACTAAGGAGATTGTCCCTTTTGAGGGTATTCCCAATTAAGGCAATCCAAACGAAAACACATGCTTTGGAGCAATGTTACTGACCCATATCTTCTTGATGATATCTCTGTCCCACCCTTGGATACTACCCCCGCAGAGCTTAAGATAGACAAATTTAAGCTGAACTGATCATTCTTGCCGCTTTGTTCCAACCTATCGTTTTCATGCTGGAATCTGAACTGATTCTCATTAGTTTAATCTGCGTTGAACGTCAAAGGTGAATAGTCCTCCTTGTTGGTGGCTTCCATATCATTGTAAAACTTGCCCTTTATTTGTTTGAATTTTTTATATACATTTTTCACTATTTTTACAAAAAAACGCCTCACTTCGCCTCGCTACACCTCGAGACTACGCTTCGCCTCGGAAAAAGCTTGATCGCCTCGAGTCTTAAAAACGCTTTTTAAAACATTGCTTATTACCTCTAGTTAGAGTATCTCTCTCAATCAGAAGTTCCACATCTACACACCCCCCCCCCCCTTACAACCCCACAGCAGTACAGGCTTCAGACAATATAGGGCTATACTGATTTTTTTTTTCTCTTCATTTTTTAAATGAGGAAATAGTGTCAAATATGGGGTAGTTATGATGCAATTTGGTTTAAGAAAATGCATAATTGAATGATGTTGGTGTTTTTATTTTTTGTTTTATAATATAATTTTATCAGTTTATGGTTTATAATTTATTTGTTTAAACCCCTTCACCTTCCTTGTATCCTAGTTTTCACCTCAAAGTTAAGCAAGTTCATAAAACCCTTTTGATATACGTTGTCATGGGATATTACTCATTTCCTTCACATCGTATGCAAAAACACATTCAACCCTTTTGTTTTCACTTTCGTCCAACTATACCTAGATACAAATCAATCTGTGACGAAATTGAGAGAAAATGTAACAGAACATTTTATGATCGTACTTTCAAAAGTCTCTCCTACTATGTAGGCCTACTTTAGGTAAAAATTCTCGTGGTTGATATTTTATACACTTTAGGCACAAGCTCTATGACTCAAGAAAACTTCCCTCTGAGGTCAGACCATGCAGAAAGTGACACTTACAGCGTACACATTATGTGGTGTAAATAGATTGCTAACGCATGGCAAGCCAACCCCCACAAGCAATGAAAACACATGAGGTGATGAGCAAAAAGTGTGTGCTCATACTTGAACAACCAGAATGTCAACTACTCATCCCAATCTTCAGCACCACAATAGGATACAACGAGAAGAAAAAAAATCAATTGTCTTTGCCATTCCTCCTTCACTCTCCCTCGCATTCCCTCAACCATATCACCTCCCTTCCAATCTATTCACTGCATTCAGAAACACTTAGAGCTTGCCTTGTATCCAGATTAAGTGAAAGCTTTATATTCATGAAAGTAGGCTTACCTTAAGCTCCTATGTTGTGACAATGTTTGCATATAAATTTTAAAAAAATTCACATCCAGTATCTATACAGACACATGCAGGTTATAGTAGAAATTTCTTCAGTTCCCTTTCTTGTTCTGTACAAAAGAATTATACACCACAGCATGTGCACTAATTCTAGGTCAACTACTATTAGAGGTTGTCCTTTCCTAAGGCAAGAATATGATGTTATTCAAGTAATGAAGAAGTTGGAAAATAGCTATCTATTTATCGTTATCGACTGATACCTGAGCAGGACGAGGTCTGGTTGTTGATTGTGAAGCAACATACTGCAAAACCTCAAACACTCTGGTCTGACCATAGCTAGCAGCTCGTTGCCAATACTGAATTGCAAAATCTCCTGCCCTAGTCCTCAGTTCTAATATGCTACGATCAATATCCGTTTCATGCTTTGCAACATATGGGCGAAAAAAAAGAATCATAAACATATGCTGTCCCCTGCAAATAGTAAAACCCAAATGAGAAACTATACCCTGAGACTAATGTGTACTTGTAAACAAATTGAATACATAATTACCTTCGTTTTAGGATACCACAAATATATGAAGAAGGCCAATTTTGTTTCACTGTACATTGGTACCCTTCGCAAGCCAAAACCACAAATACAATTAAAAATTAACCACCACACAACATCAGCTTTAAAATAATAAACCTTGAATCGCTTCCTCACCATGAAACAAAAGTATCACCCACTCTTTCAAACACTGTAAGAACTGCGACCAAAATCCTGCAAAATGAAACAATTTTACTAAGCAAATTCATTTCATGAAGGTCTCCATAACAATGACGACACAACAACATTTACCAGTATTGACACCAGAAACGAAGTTGCTCAATCTCTGGCTTATTCTTCTCCACAGTTTTAAAGCACTCGTAAGCCGGATAAGCATATCCAAAAACCATTCTGCAAACAGACACACAAAACCATTTCATTTCAATACACAACCTAATTCTCCATAACAGCCAAAAACAAAGATTCATAAGTTAAAGTTTGCAACTTACACAAGTCCCCTGGTTATAAAAGATCCCATCATCTTGACCCTTTATCATATACAACAACAACTCCGCTTTCCTTTGCTCCACCTCTCTTTCAAACTCCGCAAAACGAACCAAACTGAAATCAACAACGACGACAAACATCAGCCTGTTTAAGTACAACAACTTCCAATATCCAACAAATTACGGTAGACAAACGAACAGTCACTAAAAAATTATATAAAAATCACTAAATGAGACTTGAATCAAGTCAATTCAAGAAGAAGAAGAAGAAGAAGATAAAGATTCACCTAACTAAACCTATTAACTAACACATTACGTAATACAGTTAATCGCGACTTGTAAATCAAGAAACTTCACATTTCCAACAATTCTCAGAGTCTTACTAAAATTAGGGCAAACAAAAAGTAAACAGAATCTAAAAAATCGAAGTGAGAAATCTTGACTTTAACAATGACATTTCTCACATAAACATCAAGAAACACTGCTATGTCAACAAAGATTCAAGAATGGAAACTTCGAAGTAGGCAAAAATGTAAGTTCAAATTTCAAATCAAAAATCGAAGCTCCAAGAACAAGCAACAGTAGAGAAATCACACCGACAGAAGACCAAACGATCAATCAAGAAATTGATGTTTACCTTAAAGAATCAAGTGCAGATGAACGAACGAACGATCTAGAAAATGGCGAAATGCAACTTCTCAAATAAATGAATCGATTTAAAGGTGAGAATGTGTTGCTGTGCGTATCTCGTTTTGAATGGATTGTTTTGTATTTTTGTTTAAGATACCCAAAATAAATAGTTCAGGATTATTACCAAAAGGAGCCCTTCTAGGGAGCGAGGGTAAGGGGAGAAGGATGCATCTCGAGGTGATTTTGCTTATCTCGAGGGGGATGGGTGGTTACACCCTTCCCTCACTCCCTAGAATTTTTGTACCAAAAGATATCGGATTGGTTGCACTAGCGGTCCACATATAATGCCGTTTATTTTTAAATGGGCAAAGTTTTGATGACTAAAATGTCATTAAATGATTAAATGGCTAAGATTAAAGAGCGCTTCTACACATCGAGGAAATGAGTGAGGGGAGAGAGGTGGCGGGGTGGGGACCGTCCACTCCGCTCGGGATGCATGCCATCGTTTTTTCTATGCGCATCCAGAGCGGGGTGGACGGTCCCCACCCCGCCACCTCACTTCCCTCGCTCATTTCCTCGCCATTTAGAAATTCTCAAGATTAAATGTTGACCTCAAAAACGGATAATTTGTATGTCGAGGTGAATTAATGGTTCAAAATGTAAATGAATCAAAATAGGTATATTGAGACACATCTAAGATTGGGGTGGCGTTGTTTATTAAATAGAAAAAGGAAGGAGGCGAGAGGGATGCATGCGAAGTGTGGCGAAGATGCAAAAAGGAAAGGAAGGGAGGTATAGGCAGACCAGTAGTAGACGATGACAGGTGAGGTTGGACTTGCCAAATGATGGTGTATGGACTATGGATGGAGTTGGAGAAGATGAGGTTGGATAAGATGATGGTTGAGGAATGTGTTTTTTAAACCATTACATGTGTCTCGAGATACTCATTTTAATTATTTTACGTTTTGAGTTGTTGATTCGTCTCGATATACCAATTAACTATAAATATGGATCGCTAGTAGGAGTGGGAATCTCATCCCGCGATCCCAAACCCGTCCCGATTTTTTTTTTGTTCTTTTGGGATTGATCAAACTCATATCAATCTCGTCCTGTCCCGATCTAGAGTGAGATAGGATCGAGATGAAGATTTTCAATCCCGCCTATCTCGTCCTGTTCAGAATTTATTTATTTATTATTATTAATTTTAATCAAAATACTCTTTTAAATTAAGGTTTAGGATGTGTTGAAATTAATCAATGTAAGATGAAATTCTATATGAATTGAATTATTAACTCTAAATGAAATTTAATATTTATTTGCCTTCAAAAAAAAAAATATATATATATATATATATATAATTTATTTATTTATTTATTTCATTCTATTATTATTTATAATGTATATATGTGTATATATATATATATATTTACATTATTAGTGTGTGAGTAATGTGAAATAAAACTTTTGTTATTTTTTATTGGATGACTATTTAGTACGTGTTCATCCCGTCTCATCTCGATCCCATTTAAGATGGGACGACCGGACGAGGTCGGGATGAGATATATTCCGTCCCAATCCCAAATGAACGGGATGAGTCCATCTCGTTTCATTACCTCCTATGCCCACCCCTAACCGCTGGTCCAAGGGGCATATACAATACGATATTTTTTTTAGGAACTAATCCTGAATTAACTAATTATTTTTGAGGTATCTTAAGAAAACCCTTTTGAATTTTTGTTAAGAGTTTCTTCGAGGTTTGGTTTTGGTTTGAAAACTAAGTTTGGGGCTTAGGATTTGGGATTTGGGGTCCGGGAATGGGAAGAGATAAGGCACGTGCGTTGAGACCGCTGTTAGGACGTTTAGGTTGAATCACTGTTTTGGGCTGATCTGTGGGCCCATTTGCATCAAATCCATCTGATGGAGAAGAGCAAGGAGTATTAGAACTTTAATCATTTTTAATTAAATTTGGTACGCTTTTGTATTTTAGAAAGGTTTTGGCATTAGTACTTTGATTAGTTTCTTAATTAAAATTTGTAAGCTTTTTGGTTGGAGAGGAATATATAGTACATGCAAGGGCATATACAGAAATTACAAGTGAAGCCAAGAATCAATCAATTTTTTTTTCTGAGAAAGTTGGGGATAAGGAGTGAAGTGAGTGGACTAGCTATGCTTTTGGTCCTACATATAGGTTACAAATTTAGTAAAAAATAAGCTATAATCTTAACCATTGGAGCACAATGCATCATGTTGAAGTCAATCCCGCGTTTGAGAAATTGCAACAATTTCATTCATTGAATATGCAATAAAAAATTTGTGAACTTTCGAGGTGGTATGATTGTATCACAATTTTCAGTTCCTGTCTGCAAATATGAGCATATTATATCGTAGAATTAGGATAACTGGAAAGCTTGATTTGAGAGCTTCAACATGCAACAACAATGGGGGAAGTGTTTACCAATCAATAAATTTTGATATAGGCTCGATAACACTCTGTAATGACAAACCCGAACCCAACACTTTGCCACTCCTGATCGCAAATCGTAATCTAGCTGGTCACATAATCCGAGTTAGCACATGGTTGTACCTTCAACCTGTAACAGTGAACACAGCAAATACAAACATCACTCGTACAAGATATATAGGAGAATGTGTTGAGAGTAGAGACAATTGCTTGGAAATGTCAACGGTGATTGGTAGAGGGGGTTACAAAATGATCAATGATATTGAACCATTGATGGAGTGTGATGGGTCCTCTTGTAACATGGGCTCTTTTAACTTTGATTCTTTACCAAATGGGAGGGACCCGCATTTCCTCTCATTGTTCTTGTTCATCACATATGTCCATAGATAATTAACACTAATGATATCTGCGCTATTGGATCCATTCACGCCTAGTCCCTTCTAGATATGCTAGCTATATTTGACCGCTTTTTGCATGGTAAAGCAAATTAAAGGGTGCCCAGTAAAGCTAAAAGAAGAACACCATACATGTGCCTTTGCAATCTACATCTCTTCCAACAATGGGGTCCCTTGACATGACACCAAACTGGTCCAGGACCTGATACCAGAAGGACCATGGTGTTCCAACCTTCATTCAACATCGCAATGAACAGCCAAGGGCATTTTGATAAGTTAATCTTCAACGGCAAACTTTGGCAATCTGATTTCAAGGTCTGCGGGGTGGATGTTATACCTTTACTGTCAGTTGCCTTGCCTTCTTTGTGATAACATGTCAACTTTCCAACCCTACGAGCATGCAAGTTTCTCCAATAGTTTAACACCTTCATAATTCTTTTCCTTTAGTCCATCACTATATGATTCGTCATGATTATCCACGTCAAGTAGTTACACGATTGTCCTGAAAAACAGGCACACCAATCAAATTCACCTATATAGTGCAAAAAAGTCAAGGAATCCAAGATAGACTAAAAGATGGCATTCATGTAAACAGACTAAAAAAAATGGTATTCATGTAAACTTACGAAGGATGAAGTTGTACAATTTAGCACTTCCACAACTTCAACCACCATTGTAGCAAGTTGGATTTAATGACAATGGACTACATTCCTTGATTTCTGGTAGTAGTTTGAACTATGAAATTTTCAGACATTTTGAGCAATCAATAGCCCAAAGATGCTCGGAGAAGTCTAGCTTGCATCTTGCAATAAATGGTTCCTGACTTTAAAGATTGAATCAATATCACCCACGTCCTAGCTTCGAATCCCACCCGCAATGTTATGGCCTAGTGGTTAGGGCTATGTGGGTTTGTCCCCCACGTCCTAACTTTGAATCCCACCTGCGGCATGGTTACTTTCTAATGGATGTTGACCTATAAGTCGCCCAATTGATAGGTTATGGGATCCTTAAAAACCCAGCTTGCCTTCAAAAAAAAAATACATCACCCAGCAACAAAAGCTGAAAACTCCATTGGCTGTGGTTCACCAATCACTGGAGTGGGATTAGGGAACCAAGTTTTGCAACTAAGCTCTGCAACCAGACCATCAGAGGAAGTTTTTTACAATCTCAAGATACACATAAACACTTTGGAGATTTTATCATTCTTTCAAGATCGCCTTAGTTGCAAAACCAGGAAAACAAATTATTGAGAATTTCATGGATCCGAAGACTTGGATCCAAACAGAACAAACCAAATGAGACACAATCAACATGCTTCGCCACAAATCCAAGTTAAAGGCACTGTATGATCGACAATTGGGCCATTCATTTTTTATATTATTTAAAAAGGAGAGAGGGAGAGATGAGACAGATATCTCTTTATCAATTGGGGATAAAAACCACTTAGTTTTACATCAACGCCAACAAAGTCCATCTGCTCCACATGATTTGGTGAATGTTTGAGCCTTAGAAGGATGATGACTATTTAAAAAAAAAAAAAAAAAAAAAAAAAAACCATTTCCATATCCTATTTGGTCAGTTTAATATTATTGACAATCCCCAAATCACTTGTAGTGCTAAAATGAACAAAAAAAGATGAAGACATACCTTCAACCTAAGAATATGTCCCAATCTTAGGCTTCCTAATAGTGAACCAGCATGAGATGAGATAATAGGTTAGAACAATTAACTCCAGAATAACCTGCAAACGGAAAGGAAAAAAAAAAAAAAAAAAACTAGAGCGCCTATAATTAGCCCTTTGCATTATTTGACTTGAATACATTTTTATTCATTAACATCACATTCATCAGAGAAATAAATACCAGGAAAGATATCAGATGATCTAAAACACAATAGAAATATAAATAAATAAAAATATATAAGAATATAAAGGACCAATAATTATTAATTAATAATTACAAGATACGAATAGCCAGATTAAAAAGAAAACTGTTAATCATTCGCAACTATCTTCCATGGTCCATGGATATGAAGAAAATAACCCCACCACCCTTTCTGCAACTAAAACTTTCCGAGCATAGACAAACAAGAACAACTTAGTAACTGAATGTAATTTTTGGAATGAAGATTTCATAGAAAACCTAGTGGTTTCATAACTTCGCCAAAAAAAAAAAAAAATTTATAATTGGCATCAGGAAAAGGTGAATCTAGAAAAATCCGTGGAAGAAGCAATGAACGTACTTTATAAATACCTAACATGGTACTGCAGCAGAAAGACAAAGCCATACTATCTTGTTCTTCATTAGAAGTATCTACACCAATATTATCACACAACCAAAACTTAAAAAGTCTAAGGGTTTAATGTAACCAATCAAATTCAGAAGAGGAGCTGAAAGTTGTGAGGCCACTTACATCAGCCACATACATGATAGAATTTGCTGCACTCATCCAAAAGTATGGTATGCTCATTTTTTTAACAGCTGAAATCACACAATTCAACTTTGAAACTTAAAAAGTTATTTTGTTAAACAAAGACAGTTGTGTTCACTATGTGCAGAAATCACAACTTCAGTAGAAGGAGATGCATGATTATTTTTTCTAACGGAATAAATAAAGGATTTAAAAGCTCTGTCATATCCAAACTCTGCAAGCACAAAAGATGTAAGCAGATACACTAAAGGCAGATCTGCACATGGGGAAGTCAAGTGTTCTGCACTTGAGCGTTCCAGGAGTTTTCTTAAGGGAAAATAAAGCTTGAAACAGCAGAGCAGTCCAACATAAAAGGGAAATCAATAAGATTTGCAAGTAGATGTTGTCTATCAAGTAATTTCACTGAAGCGAAACAAAAAAGGGGGAAAATAGAATAAATATGCAAGTTTGCAACCAGAGGATACACTTTTCATTTGCTCAGACCCGATTTTTTTAATAAACATAAGCATGTTACTGCAATACCTTATAACATCACACTTTATATTAAAAGGCAGTAACTTCACAGTTCATTCTTTTACTTGTGGCAGCGAGTATCCCTCCACCATCAGAAACAGGATTTGCACGTTGCCTGGAGAAAGCAATTAAAAGAAAGGAAGAGCATCCCTCACATGTTATGAATTAGCTCTTTTACGATCCAGGAGTGCATCACAGAGCCTTGCAGCATCCAAGTTATCCTTGACATTGTGCACTCTTATGATATTTGCTCCACCCAATATCCCAGCAGTGACAGCAGAAACTGTTGCAGGGTCTCTCTCAGTGGCATCTGTGCGGTGACAAATATTTCCTAGAAATCTCTTTCTTGAAGGTCCAATCAAGATAGGTGCATGAGAAATAGCCAAGCTCTTCATAGAAATCTCTTGCCGGATAGTTGGTAAACCCATTAGAATGTCCAAGTTATCCTCATTTTTCTTGGAGAACCCAATTCCTGGGTCAAGAATAATCCTCCAAGCTGGCACACCTGATGATTCTGCATCTCTCACCCTTGAATATAACTCTGAAGCTACTTCCTTACAAACATTTTCATACTGCACATTTTCCTTGTTCTGCATTGTGCTTGGGTCTCCTCTCATGTGCATTACAACATAAGGAACTCCCAGACCTGCAACAACTTCAAGCATATTAGAGTCCAACTGCCCTCCAGATATATCATTAATGAGGTGAGCTCCATTCCTTACTGCTTCTGATGCAACTTTTGAATAAAAAGTATCCACAGATAAGAGCTTCCCCTCTACCTCGGGTATTTCCTGCACAGCTTCTAGAACAGGCATTAACCTATCTAGTTCTTCCTCTGCTGAAATTCTGGTAGCATGTGGGCGAGTAGATTGTGCACCAATGTCAATTATGTCCACTCCTTCTGAGATCATAGAACGAACCTGACAAACTGCAGCTTCTACAGACTGAAACTTTCCTCCATCACTGAAGCTATCAGGGGTCAAGTTGAGGACACCCATGACCTGGGTCTTTGCCGACCAGTCCCACAAGAGACTGCCAACTGGTAAAACTCGTCTCATCCCTCCCTTGCCAATGATAGACTCGCCACCAAGTTTCTCCCATGATCCAAAAATACCACCAGATTGTCTGGAAAATGAATGCCAGCTTACATCAGTATCACAGTCTACAGCCGAACCTAGCAGATCTATTAGGGGGGCCAACACAAAAGGTCTCTCCCAAATTCTTTCATGTGGAACAATAAGAGTATCAGACTGGATATTAAACTTACCATAGAACAATATGTCTAAGTCAATTGGTCTTGGACCATACCGGATCCCATCTGTTCGACCCATATCCTTCTCAATTCGCTCAAGTACACCCAATAGTTCATGGGGGCCAAGTTTAGTACTACCTCTGATTGCTGAATTCAAAAAGAGAGGCTGATCAGTCACATAAGCAGGCTCTGTCTCATACAAACATCCATGCCTGACAATGTGGATCCCGGACTTCTTCATTAATTTCAGAGCATCATTGAAGTTATGTAATCTATCGCCTACATTGCTACCCATGGCAATTACCAAATCCTGTTCCGGTGAATGAACTTCCACCGAGATGTTCGTAGACGAGTGGAAGAAAGAAAGACATATTGCTACAAATTTCAATGCAAAAAATAAGTAAATACCTTATACTCGAAAAATCCATTGTATTCAACTACAAAACCTATACAATCAATTGATCTATTAGCATTCCTATGCATGTGATGCTAATTTATCGATTTCGTCTACTACTTATACAAGAACTAAAAGGTGAGTTCCTGCTTGGAAAACTCTTTATGCGGGTAAACAAAATTCTTTCGAATTCGAAACAAATCAAACATGTATTTATAGAAAACATAAGGGAGGGAATTTAGTAAGGCAATGAAAATGTGACCTTTATTACACTTTGTTGCTCCCTTCAGGGCATGTTTAAGGGTAACCATTTGCTTGAACAAGTTCATGTCAGTAGTCGTGGTTCATCCAGATCCCTGAAACACAACACGCCATAGAAGTTAAAAATAAAGCTGCTTCATTCAATGAAAAATCCAGATGCGTTTTGAACATGCCAAATGCTTGTTAAAATAAATTTATTCAAACCTCTATGTAGTCTCCATTATAAGAGAAAAAAGTAAGGCTCCACTTCGTACCACTACCACGTCGGTCTAGTAGTAATCCATTTTGCATTTGAACACAAATACAGATGTGTTTCAATTCAATGCAGGGTAGCTCTGTATAAAAAAAATGGAATATTTGGTCAATTCAATGAAGGGTAAGCTCTGTAAGAACGAAAAATGGAATATTTGGTCAATTCATCAAATATCTTCAGGTCAAAAAAATAAAAATTTACAGTTAATTTGCAACAAACAACACCAATATTGAAGAGCTGAAAACCCTAAAAACAACAATAACAAAAATATGACATGAAAATTTTGATTCAGTCACAGCTTACCCCGATTTCATTCAACTTATCTGATCACTTCAATGCCAACACGTCAAACTGTAAATTACACCTGAAAACAAATACCCTAATCAAAAACCAATTTTGCTGATTGAACAATTAACTTACTGACTAAATCCGACCTGAGATAGAGAGAGAGAGAGGAAGACTTACACATGGAAGAAGAGCGAGAGAAAGTAACAGTTGCAGAGACCAATAGAGGAGAGAAGATGAGGACGATGGAGATGGCTTGAGTCGCCTAGAAGCCCGAGTTGCATTTTCTAGTTCACTGACTAGCGAAAACCCTTTTTTTTTTTTTTAACCCCTCCCACCCAATGGCGACTGCGACGGAAATAAAATCGAAAATCTACCGAATCAATCAAAACTCAAAAGTATTGGTTTGGTTTGATTTTCGATTTTTATGTGATTTTAATTAGGGTGGGCATCCAATCTTGTCTTGTCCTGATGTTTTCAGGTCTTATTGGGATTGATCAATTTCATCTTGATCCCGTCTCATCCCGATCTAGATGAGATAGGATCGGAATGAAGATTTTCAATACTGCCCATCACATTTAATTGCAAACCGTTTTTTTTTATATTTAGTATAAGCTGTATAGTATGAAACTATTTGTTGACATGACTATTTATTTGTTATTTTATTTATTGACATTACTATTTATTCTCACAAACTTTCATGCGACTCACCTAAATAATGAATCTAACTCAAACATTTTCCCTTTTTTTTTTCCTCTTCGTAACTCTTGACAACAATAATGTGTGTTTCCCGTAGTTTTTAAATGACAACCTCATTGATAATTACTCAAACCTTCTCCCTTTTTTTTCCTCTTCGTAACTTTTGACAATAATAATGTGTGTTCCTCGTAGTTTTTAAATAACAACCTCATTGATCATTTCGTTAGCAATGTACAAAAAATGGTTATCTTCAATAGTGATTCTAAAAAAAATGGAGTAAAAGTTAATGTAATGGGAAATAATAATCAATGGTTTAAAGTTATATAGTTGTTATTAGAGTTGTGTGCTTGGTAAATCCAAAATGTTCAATCTTGCATGTTAAATTTTCAATCCAAAATTTAGTGCATGCTCATCTTGTCCCCATCCCAAACCCGTTTAGAATGGGACAAGGTCGGGATGAAGTCTATTCTATCTCTTCCCGTCTCAATCCCGAACAAACAGGATGAGATAGGGATGAGGTCCATCCCATCCCATGCCCACCCCTAATTTTAACCGACAAAATCAAACCGACCGAATATATGTAATAAATAATACATATTTTTAAAAATAATAATATAATATGTTTAATTAGTCGATCAGATTGATTTTATTTCGATCTTGTTTCGGTTTTAGTCGATTGGTTCAGTTTACGTTTTACATAAAATTGAAATCGGTTCAATTTTCTTAATATTCGGTCACGGTTTGAAAATTTTGAAACCGACAAAAGTCGATTCAGTACTCGATTTAGGTGAAAAAAATGAACCGACGGATTGTATAAAAAACTAAACCGACGATTTTCAACCTTACCATCTATCACAAGCCTACCAATTGAGCTAGTACCTTGTGGATAAAACTTGATTGGACTTTTGGTAAAATTAAGCATTTATAACTGGACAATCCATTTCATATCCAACAGTAGTCTGATTAGTTGGCTAAGGGTGTGCTGAATTGACTCCCGTGTCTTGGATTCAAGGGTGTTATGGATTGACACCCATGTCTTGGATATATTACCTAGCTTCAGTACGCTCGTCTTTCAAAAATAAAAATTCATTTCATAAGCCCTGAGAAAAGGAAAAACGTGTTTTTTTTATTTATCTGTTTACACTTATTCGCATTTCCATTTGGTACAAACTCTTCTTTGTAATTGGTGGAAGAAAGCGTAGATTTATACATGATACGACAACTTTTCAATTAATATCTTATGTAGTAAACTATATCTAACTAGTTGGAGCATTTGTGAGTAGTGAAGAGGATGGAGTGCTCACTTCGGCTCTTGTATTGAGCAGTGTAGTGATTTGGAAGATGGCCAAGAACGGCTTTGCGAAACTAATACTGAACCATGAATTCCATTCTCAATAAAAGGAATGAGTACGAGTAAAGAAAAAATTGGCCCAAACCAATATCAAGGGAAATTTCTACAAAGTAAAAACAATCAACATCTCTCGATATTTAACGTTGTCAAAAACTTGAGCAAATTCTGGTTTGCATCCCAAAGACATAATACAATATGCAAGACTATGAAGAAAACAAAAAACCAACTTCATCTACCACCCCACAATTGCCATTTGACACTATTACACTACAACACACAAGTTTTAACACTCGTGGCAAAAAGTGCTTGCAGTAAGAACACCTCAAAATTCCAAGACAGAAATAAAACACAAGCAAAACTACTAAGACTACAACAATCTCAAAGCCCTCTTAGATGATTAAGCTAGGCAACGCCTATGGACTGCTGATTTGGTGTTCCTCTCTGATTCTTACATCTGCAAAAGGAAAAAGTAATTGCTTGTCAGATATATACGTTTCAATGTGGACGAAATGACAAGAGAAGTAAATAACACATCAGTCACCCAAGCTAATTTATCAACAAAACTAGGAAAAAAAAATCAGGGACGCGGGTGTAATGTACATTGAACAGCTTCAATGGCCATTCAGGGCACCATGAATTGTGATATTTTAAGTCAGATGGGAAGTAATGTCGAAACTGGAATTTGCATCTTAATATGTTTATCAGACAAGGCTGCTTCAGACCACAATATGATTGTTCATATGTTTGGTGACAGATTTTCTGATTGAGTGAAATTTAGATAATCATCACTCGATGATTGATAAGAGTAGTAGACCTGAATGGAAATTTGAAGTTTATCAGGATGTTTACCAATCCATGCTTTCTTAGTGTGTGTGTGTTTTTTAATCAATAAAAGCAGAGATTCCATCAAAGATTAAAAAATAGGGAAAACATAAAAACAGCTAGTGACTGAGATGGTCAGCTAGCAGGACACCCTGGCAAGAACAAAACATTAGAAAGCTTGTAAGTAAAAATTGTTATCCAATTAAAAATACACAGGTGATAGGGGTGATCAGTAATGAAACCCAAGTGATTCCCCACTGCCAAATTAGGCACTGCCAAATTGGGGACTTGATTGAGTTTTTGAGGAGAGGTACATCTCTTGATTTCCCTTTAAAAATCATGCTATTTCTTTCCTTCCCATATAACCCAAACAGTAGCAAGTAAGACTTTGTCCCCGAGCCAATGACTTTCAATTGTGAAGTCTTTCCTTTTCCAGGCTGTTACTCATGGAACAACAGGTTGAAAGCAATAGGTGGTTGACAATCAGCTTCATTGCAAAGAGAGGTCCGTAGGCATGTAGTGAAGGGACAGGAGAAAAAGATATGCACAATAGATTCCGAGTGTTGGTGACATAAAGACACCTGCTAGGTATGATCATACCTAGCAGATGCATTGCATTCTTAGTAGTAATCGAAGTGTAGGGGGCAAAGCATGTTCTTTACATCAGTATACACATGGCCCAAAACATAACAATGGAAGGTGGCAAGTGGAAACCACATAAATAGTCAAAGATTTATCTAGCTTGCTCTATATTTAATGATCTGAGCAATCACATACCTGTTGCACTGTGCTCGAGATGCGTAATTGTGATTGTTGCAGTTGTTACACATCCAATCTCCATCACGCCATTGTTTTGCTCTGATTACGGTTAAGAAAGAAGTTAGTATGCATGCAGATACCTTTTTTGTTCAGATGGGCAGATGCTCATTAGTCATTACTATGTTATCTAAAGTGTAGGAAATGCAATCCTAATAAATTCGAGTATAACAATCTTTCACCTACCATCTCTTTTTAATCTGTTTCAGGATGGTAAGCTTCATGTCTACGGAAAATCATGAACATTGTCAAGGAAAAAGTAACTAGAATCTTTTCTAGGCCTAGGGCAGAGGTGCCAATTGAAATTTCAAGTATGGAGCCGAGCGCAGAGGAGCCATTTAAAATTTTTAGTATGGACTCCTGGTAAGGGTATAAAACTAAGAATGCAATACTCCAGCAAGTGAGAAAAGTGCATATATAACAAGGAGACATTGTACTTGGTATAAGTGGGCAGTATGAAGTGTTACTACATGTTAGAATCGGCAGGTACATTGTGTGCTACTAGGCTAGGGAAAAATCACACAAGGACAATGATGATCTTTATTCAAGGACCCACATATACTCCACACCAATACTCCATCTAGAAGGAAGCCAATTTTTGGTGGGATAACTCCATCTAGAAGGAAGCCAATTTTTGGTGGGATAAAGTTATCCCACCAAAAAACCATCCATGGTAAGCCAATTCTTGGTGGGATAGAGTTGGACGGTCTTTCAAATGGCACCTAGAGAGCTTTAGCTTTAAATAAAGTTAGACTCTATAGTCAGCAAATTGTCATATTATGATAAAGTTAAATTCCCTCTCTCTAAGTTTTTCTTGTCTATTCCACGCCTTTTCTATTGTAGGTAGTTTTTGCAATTAGGTGGGATAAGCCCATTAAAATAATTAGCAAAAATCATTGAATTATAGGTGATTTTACAATTAGGCAACTATTTTGATTATTGCTATTCCTCATACAATAAATAACTAATTGATAAATACAGTCATCATCATTCAGTATTGCACTTACCCCTAGACTAACAGTCAATGTAAGGGCACGCGCTTATTTCAATTTTCTCATATTTTAAGGACGAAAATGCCCTTCAATGATTTGCTGGTTGACATTTAAAGATGATACAAACTGATGATCTGAGGGATGACATTCAAAGTGAATAGTCATTGGGGAAGAGGAAATATTTATTGGAAAAGACAAAGTAGCCGTTGGGAGAGAAGAAAGAGCCATTGGGTTAAACCCCTATTTATTGGAAGCTATTTGAGTCCATTAAAATGGAGTTCCTCCACTGTAGATCAAACCCAAGTCTTAAACTTATAATTTCATTACACAAACACTAGATCTGAGTTATTTCATCATAGATCTACACCATAATGAAGGTAAGTCAGTGTTTTTCATTTTATTTTGACGTTTATATTGACATTTGTTAAGAGCTGCAGGTCATCTTCAATCATGACACGAGAGGTTGAAGATGACCTGCAACTCTTAACAAATGTAAACATAAATGTCAAAATGAAATAAAAACACCGATTTACCTTCATTATGGTATTGTGAACTGAGATCTACGATGAAATAACTCAGATCTAGTGTTTGTGTAATGGAACCCTAAGTTCAAAACTTGGGTTTGATCTACAGTGCAAAATCAGCTGAGGAACTCCATTTTCATGGACTCAAATAGCTTCTAATAAATAGGGGTTTAACCCAATAAATATTTCTTCTTCCCGAATGACTATTCCCTTTGAATCTCATCCCTCAGATCATGAGTTTTGGTTTATATCATATTTAAATGTCAATCATTAGATAATTGAAAGACATTTTTGTCATTAAAATGTGACAAATTTGAAATAAGTGTGTGCTCTCACAGTCAATAGACGTTGACTGCTAGTCTAGGGGGTAAGTACAATAGTGAATAATGATGGGTGTACTTATCAATTAGCCATTTATTGTAGGGTGAAATAGCAATTAACCATATTTTATTGGCCTTATCCCACTCAATTGCAAAAATCACCAATAGGGGTAGGATAAGCAAAAAAACAAATGTACATGGAGGAATCAAACCTTGTCATTTTTCCATAAGATGGCCAACTGCTGACTACTGAAGCAATTTTATTTCAGTGTACTAAAATTGGGCAAAAGCAACCTTTCAAATGGTGAAAGGCGAATCGAGCTCTTGTCACATAATGGAGGGAGAAATATATCCTACAACTATCCCACAAAGAATTGGCTTATGAGTGATTCTAGACAGCGAGGAAGCGGGCGAGGAAATCGGCGAGGGAAGGAGAGAGGGAGGGGGTGGGCCGTCCATCCCTCCGGAATGCGCGTACAAAAAGTCAACGCACGCATCCCGGGAAAATGGACGGCCCACCCCCTCCCTCTCTCCTTCCCTCGCTGATTTCCTCGCCCACTTCCTCGACGTCTAGAATTTCGCTTGGCTTATTGAGAGTATTTTGGTGGATAACTTTATCCCACAAAAATTGGCTTATTGTGGATGCTCTTAGAAAGTGGAGATTTACCATACGTATTTGAGCTAGATGGACATCAGGGGGTGTGCACTAAGAATAGTTGAACATTAGTGGCTAGTGGGTTGCTGCTGCTAAACTATACAGATTGATAATGATATTATTTATTTACCAAGGCAAAACAAGATAAATTGAAGAAAGGGGAGAAGGTACAATGGTGTGAGTCGTGTGACTTTTGAGAGAGCCTAACAAATTACAAAGCAGTAACAAAATATCATGCTAAAACCAAATTATGCCAATGCAACACAAAAGAATCAAAAGATATTCCCTAGAATGATTCCAATAATAACCCCAACGCCAAAGCTTCTCTTTAAACACACATGAAAATACTGATACTCGGGAGTCGTCGAGACTCGGAAAGAGTGAGCTTGAGTCAAATCATGCCAGAAACAAACCCAGATATAAAAACAGACCCTTGTACGTAACGATAACTTAACTGGCATGTATGCTATTCCAAGTCACTGACAACCTTGGCGTATTTCAGATGCTGGAAGGCCCCATGACCCAAAGTGATTTAGAAATATTATTCTTTCTCGATGGAGTTGTATGGTACTTCAACCGGTGCTTTTACAGTCCCACCTTCATAAGGAAGAACTGCCCAGAAGGGTAAGGCAAATAAAAAGAGTGGGACCTACCTACAGCTAACTCAAAAAATATTAGAGGGAGGTTGCTCTGGATGCACCGGTCAGAAAGGGGAAAGCTGCAGTGTAGATGATTTGTTGTTGAATTTCCTTTGGTTTCTCTGCCTCCAAATTAAATACCTCTATTTATGCCTTTGGGCAGGTTGAAGAATGTGAAGCTTCATGTTCATCGTACATAAACCTGCCAGACAAAGTATCCCCACTCCCCTATTTTTTTCCTACTCCTTTTGAACTCCACTATGCAATAGAAAAGATATGTTGATGGAGTGATTAAAAATGGATCAAGAGTACCTACAACAAATAACCACAAACCCTTACCCTTTTCCCAAAAGTGTAGGTACGGTTGCAAGTTGTGGTAACTGCACTTGCAATTGTGAATTTAGAGACATTGCTGAGCTTCCGCTGGGATATGGGTACATTCCAGATCCTTGCCCATTATTGGATCCCCAGTTCGTTCAAAGTTGTGGTATAACTGCTGTTGATTGTTTGTCTACACATTTTCAAAATACAAAGTCAGCAAAAAATGTCTTAGTTCGTAATCTAAAGGTGCATTAACAATCATGTTTCCTTGATAGCAGACTCATACCAGAAAATGATTACTTATATCTCCTGCATTCAACCTCTTATTGTCCCATTCACTGAAAATTTCTTCCGAAGCCAATCTTTTGGTTCCATGAGCTTCAAAAATGAAAAAACAAAGAATCCATCAATTTATGTGAAACACGGGTGTGAGAAAGTAAATCGTTTACAGACTATGTGAAAACACATAATTCAAGTTTATTCTTAAAAAAAAAAAAATTCTTTATCGACTAAAAAAGCCAAAATTTTATTCAAACCCGAGGAAGGAACTCAAAAAGCATAAAACTATACTATATGCCAAGAGAGCGCAACATGATTAATCATCCAAAGTCAGAAGGTAAGGGAAGAGGGGAGTACGACACTCACTTGGAAACAAATCTGTAACGATGTGGTTCACCATGGAAGATATTGTGCCTGATGGTAAAGAAGCATTGCATTTTTTGCACTATGAGGACACGAGAAAAAAAAAAAGGAACTAAGTTAGAATACAATGAACATCAAAATACCTTACCAAAGTTCTAACTTGGTATCAAATAGAGAAATAATGCTCTGCATGGTTTTTACACTTAAGCATCTCACCCTGTGCCCTTGAGGAGTAATTGTGGAAACCAAATTGCATATCCGTCACCACTACGCCATCCTTTGGGAACTGAGGCTTGATTTGCATTATTTGCAAAAGAAAAACCTGAACCAATGTTTCCACCTAGGGGCCAACTAGAAAGCCGACTGAAAGTCCATACTTGTTAACACCTCCAAGTGGACCAATTAGGATTCATAAGTGATTTGCTGAAAAGCAGAATTTCCCATCATCCCGATTCATCTTTAGCCTGGTGCTCCATGTGCCCTGGAAAATAATGTGCATAGTTGGAAGAGAACCCCCATGCATTGCAATTGCCGGCATAGCTGCTACCTCCTTTGGCTGACCGCACTTCTTGCACTTTTCTCTGGACGCATAATTGTTGTTACTGCAACTATTGATCCATTGCCACACAAACCCAACCAACGGTACAGCCAGCGAGAAGAAAAGGAAGCCCATGCATACGCACACCAACCAGCCCATCCCAACCAAGAACACACCACACAAAAACACACACACCACTCAAACGCAATTGATTGCAAGTGCCCTAAATCTCAATTTTCATGATATATGCAAAAAACATAAGCAGATATAATACGGAAACAATTACTATCACTACATAATACATATCTGAGATATACTATACTATGTATGGCCTTACCCAATATTGTTTTCATACTCAAGCTCAAGCAAGCTACTTAAAAGCTAAATTGTATCAATACCCCTATTGTACACACTTGTATTTAAACTCTTGCAACCCGGCAATATATGCAATACTAAAATAAAATAGATAAATTTCAATCCTTTTTTTGGAGCAACTTGAATAACTTTTCTCTCTATTTTGACAATATAAACAAACCCCACACTAATTTATCCATAAGAACTCCAACCCAAACCAAGTTTTCGTTTTTAGACAACTACCGAGCAACCCCAACCCTAGTTTTCAATCAGAGCTGTTAGCAAGACATCTAAACCCTAACATAAAAAAATAAAACAATAATAATAAATAATTTCTAAACTTGAAGACACCCCAGACTACCAAAACAGTTTTTGCAATAGAATATCAAGTAAAAGACGTAAAAAGATGGAGCTTTTGGTTACAGAGCAGATCCAATCGCCGATGCGAGGAAGCCATTTAGAATCGGCAGGGCTTTGGTGTCGACGAGAAGTCTGGATTTGCTTTGCAACGATTGCAGAGGACCCTGAAGGCGTAGTTTCTGTTACCGCAACTTCCGCACTCCCAATCGCCTTCTCTTCCTTCGCCCATGGTTGAGTTTATCAGAGGTTTGAGGCGACTGTGTGATTGGGGAGTTTGGTGACGAACAGAGAGAGCGAGACAGAGGTAGAGACATAAGAGGGAGTTGTGTAAATGGATGGATGGATCGGACGGTTGTGGATTATTGAGGGAATATTTTAATTGGAATTTTGGTTTGGTTTTAGGTTTTGCTTATTTGCACCTACTAGCAACTTAAAGGGCTACCTTAGGGTGGCGGGAGGGCGAGCGAGGTGAGAGGAATGGGTGTAGAGCAGGAGAGGAGTCGGGGTAGAGTCGTAGAGACGAGGGGACATGGGGAGAGGCTCACTCATCTTGAATGATGTTAACACTCAGTATCTTGGGGATGGTAGAAGGTTGGTTATGGGATGACAATAGTTTGATTTCTATAAGTAGGATTGAAAATTGAAATGATGGTTTGATTTTTCATTTAAACCGTGAATTGAACCGACTTTGATCGGTTTCAAAATTTTCAAATCAAAACTGAACCGACCATTAACAAAACTGAATCGAAATCGAACCGATTCTAATTTATGCAAGTCGTAACCGAACCGACTTAAATCGGAATAAAACCAAACTGATCGACTATTTTAAACATATTATAATGTTTTTACATAAATATATATTATTTATTATATATATATTCAATTGGTTCGGTTTTATCGTTTAAAATCACATAGAAACCGAAA
>QNQO01011053.1:0-18035 GCA_003290165.1 Berberis thunbergii | reverse complement strand
GTGTGTACAAAGAGGCCCAACAACCAATTTTCAGTATGCCTTTCGGCTTCGTGCGGGCAAGTAAGAACTCTGCAATTCGAACTAATGACTCTATGTGATTCCAAACTTGAGCCCAGCTGAACGTTTTTTTTTTTTTTACTTAGCTTGGGGGGAGGGAGGTTGGGCTCAAGAATAATAATAGGCTGGGAAAGGACTTTCAAATGAATTTTAAGGCTGGGCGGAAGCCGAACTGAGCTTCTCATCCCAATACATTATTTTTATCTAGGTTCTGTAGGAGTATTTTCAAAACAGTAGTGCCCTGACCTGGCCGAGGCCTGTTCAGCATTAATTTCTGAAAAGCCAGTGAAGGCCCATGCTATGGTAAGGCCTGGGCCTTAACTTAGCGCGATACAATCATGGAACTGTCGTATAATAATTTTGTATAGAATTTCAATTGTCTTGCATGCTAATTTCTTCTGATTTGTACCGTTGTATAACACAAGTTGATTATAAAATCAGAAGCCATTAAATATAATCTAACCAAATTAAAAACTGAAAAAAAAATCGTTCTTATCTTCTAGCATTAAAAGTCTATCATACAAGCCTAAATGCTGTAAGGTACGAAAGGAAAAACCAGAAGGGATGGAGATGACAAAGCAGTGAAACAAGAAACATAGAAAGCTAGAAGGAATACCGACCTCTGTGTGTGAGAGAACGGAGAATCAGAGGAAAGAATTTCCTATAAAATAAAAACACAATTAATCCATATTAAGGTAAGGGTGTCTTCTGGTTTCTTGCTTTGATTTATTATTAGTTCTCTACTTTGTTGTTGTTATTGTTCTAATATTTGAGGCCAAACCAAGTTGTTTTGGCAAATGGAACCTATTGAGGAGAGCCTAGAAAAAGTAGAAGCCTTAACTCTAGAGGAGAAAATACCTATTAGAGAAACAACAATAGAGTGTCTTCCACTAGTGCATATCCAGGATATCCTCTCCAGGTTACCAATTGATTCCATCTTCCATTTCAGGCTCCAATCCAAAATCTTTCGCTCTCTAACTAATGATCGCCGCCTATCTATGATGCACTATTACCATCACTCCCAATTATCTTCATCTGAAAATGAAAACCCCACTAATCTCCTCATCCATTCATATAATTTTGACTCTATATACTATATACCCGATTTCAATACATGTGACAAAGCTATCAAGCTCAACAACCTTCCCTTTAAATCCTGGTTTCAAAATTTCCAAATAGTTGGTTCCATTCATGGATTCATTTGCATGGTAGATTGCGATTCTGCATATCGCGGCTTCATTATTTGCAATCCTGTGAGTGGGGATTGGTTTAAAATACCCGAGGCTCCAGAAGCTGGCAATTTAAGAGGTTTTTATGATTATGTCTATTCTGGGTTCGGTTACAGTTACTCTTCAAAAAATAATAGGTACGTATATAAGGTGATTAGAATGCGAAGTCATGATTCAGTGGGAAGGCATGCTTCAATCAGTGTGAGTTTGGTGGCTGAAATTTTCACTTTGGGAAGTAATTCATGGAGAAGCATTGGAACCTTTAAACACAACCTTAATGGCAAAATAGGGCCTGGGGTTTTTGTCAATGGATATTTACATTGGACAACTTATTCCGACTTTAATCATTTCATGATCAATGGCATTAGAGTTTTTGACGTTGAGGCGGAGACTTTTGAAACTGTTTCAATTCCCCATTCTGTCAAACACACCAGAGGTTGTGTTTGTTTAGGAGCATTGAGAGGGCGCTTGATGTTGGTTGATTACTCACAATATCAATTGAAAGTATGGTCAATTAAGGATTATAGTGTCCAGGGTTCTTGGATGCTTGAATTTGTGTTTTTGAACCCTATTCCTGGCCTTAGCTTTGGTAACCTGATAAAACCCTCGCTTTTGGGAATTCAAAAGAATGGGAATGTTTTACTTGAGTGTGAAAGTTCATTACATTCTTGTAATCCCCGGAATGGAACGTATCAACAGCTTAGAGTGTATGGACTTCCGAATATTTTTTCAGCCATTCCTCACGTGGGAACTCTTGTGAGACTCAATGATGTCATTTCTTTCGAAGAGCTACAATGAAGGATGACATTTGATTTCGTGACCACATCATATATATCTAATCAGGTTCATATTCTGACAGTGACATGCATCATCTGCACTTATATTTGTTACTACTAAGATGTTGTTGTAAAAGGAGTGTTTGAATAAACTTGTAGTGTCTAAAAGATATTGTTGATCAACTGACTATTGTAAATTTTTGGAATATTATTTGTGTTTTATGAAGTTCTTTCCTAGTTACATATTTCTTTGGCATGTACATGTTGGTGACGTCGACTGATGATATCTTACAATGCCATGTTTCTCTTAAGTTGAGGTGCACATGTGTTTAAACCTTGAGATGCTCGATGATGCAATGTCATAAAACTAAAGATTTAAGAACAAGGCAGCTAGCTAGAGAACAGATTTTGAATTGTCGTGGTTTCAGTACGGGCAAGTATACTGAAGTAGGCAGAATATAGTTTCCTAACCCAAGGGTCAGTTTTAACACTCAATAATGAACAGCTGAAAAATGAGGAGTGAAGTGATACAAAGGGAACAAATGAGTTGTAAGGTTGAGGTTTTCAATGTAGTGCCCACAAGAAATAAGTAATTTGTACAATTTTTTTCCTAGTGTAGTGAAGCCCCATGAATTAGGACGGGTGAGTTTCCCAATAAAAACAATAATTAATAATATATATTATAATAGAATTTTTTTTAAAGTCATATAAGATTGTCGATATTAAGATATCAAATATAAGATGGTTTCCCAATATCTATGTATCTTTATACTTCCGACAATTGGCTCTTGACCTAGTAAGTTTCTGCCGAGGAAATCATATAAACCCGTTGCAATCTTTAGTCAGTTGTCCTACCAAACAAGCTATTCAACAAGCTAAACGTCATATTTGGTTTTCGATAAAGAGGGAGAATTCAATCAAGCGGAAGTTAGAGCGGATACATTGCTGAGTATTAAATATTAATAGTACAACTACACCATAAACTCACACAGTACTACCGTGGAAAACACTGAGAAAATTTAAACCATGGCGGGCTTCATATTCCAATAGTTCAATTTTTGTCTTGTCATTCATTCCATCACATTATACATTGGACCAACAGAAACATCAACAATAACGAATTCTATTAGAAGGGGCCTTGTCTTATATTTGACAGACATGTAACGAGATACAAGTCTTATTAAAATTGTTATAACAGCGGTTAAGATTTTGGACAGGGCGAAGTTTTGGGTTGGGTTTTGTTTTTGTAGGGCAAAGGCCAGGAATGAATTCTGGCTTTCGACTTCATGGCATGCAAGAAGTTGTATTTCTGTAATCCAAACGAAGGACCTGTGGGATTCCAAAAGACGATTTGAGCCTGGTTGAATGACCTTTTATTTTGTTTTGTTATTATTATTATTAATTTATTATCTGTTAATTTTTACTGAAACTCAGACTTTCAAATGGATTTTAAGACTAGGCCAAACTGAGTTCCTGCTAATTCGTGGCCCTTGTTGTATAGGGCTATTTTCGATGGCCAGACCCATTTGGGCAAAAACATTTTAGCTATCGTTGAATTGTAGTATAGTAGTTTAGTATAGAATTTTTATTGCCTTGCACGTTCATTTGTTCTGATTTGTGCCCATGCTTGATGCATGTTTCAAAGCTAGTTGATTATAAAATCAAATGGCATTAAACGTAAACTAAATAAAAAAACTAAAAATCATTCTTATCTTCTAGTGTTCAAAGTCTACCATCTAAGCCCACAGGTATCTGTAAAGAACTAAAGGGACGGAGATGACAAAGCAGTGAAATAAGAAATAGAGAAAGTTAGATTTGAATTAACACTGACCTCTGTGTATGAAAGAGGAGAAGCAGAGGAAGGATTTTCTGAACTTCAAAGTAAAACCACAATCGATACATACATAGAAAGGTAAGACTGTCTTGTGTTGTGGTTGCTTTTAATTTTTGTTAGTTGTTTCTTCTGCGTTGTTGGTGTTGCTGTTTTTGTTTTTGAGGAAAAACCAAATTGTTTTGGCAACTGGAAACTATGAAGGGAGACTCTAGAGAGCATAGAAACATTAACTATAGGAGGAGGAGAGAAATACATAGTCGAGTAAAAAAACAATATTGTATTCTAATAATGCATAGCCGGACATCCTCACCAGGTTACCAATTGATTTCCATCTTCCAAATCAGGCCCCAATCCAAATTATTTTGGTCTCTAACCAACGATCGCCACCTGTCTATGATGCACTACTACCACCACTCTCAGTCATCTTGATTTAGAAATTAAAATCCCCAATAATCTCCTCATCCATTCATGTAATTTGGAATCTTTATACTATATACCCGATTTCAATATATGTGACAAAGCTTTCAATCTCAATAACCTTCCGTTTCAATCTTCATTTTGACATTCTCAAATGGTGGGTTCTATTCATGGATTCGTTTGCATGGTAGATCGTGACTCTGCATATTGCAGCTTCTTTATTTGCAATCCTGTGAGTGGGGCTTGGTTTAAAATACCTGAGGCTCCTGGAGCTAGCAATTGAGGTCATTATGATTATGTCTAATCTGGCTTTGGTTACAGATATTCTTTGAAAATTAATAGCCACAAGATGTAAGGTGATTACAATGCAAAGGCATGATATAATCAATTTGAGTTTCGTGGCTGAAATCTGCACATTGGGAAGTAATTCTTGGAGAAGCATTGGAACCTTCAAACATAATGTTATTGGCAAAATAGGTCTCTGGGTTTTGTTATCCAGAAGAGTCGTTATACCTGAGGCATACCTTGGTGATGAAGTTCTCCGGGGAACACCCTCTGCTCTCAGACATCAGAGATTCTATCACCAGTATCCCTGGCGATTTCACATTTGGGGCCCTTGATAACCGTCATGTTCTTATTTGCCTTGAATCAGAACATGCCATGATCACAACAATGGCTAGAGAACGCTGCAATATTAATGGCTATCCTTATCACTTGGCGAAGTGGGGGATGCCAATTTTAACCCTTTCATAAAAATACTCCTCTTAACCTGTTTGGATTGAATTACCCAAACTTCCACTTTTGCTTTTCCAGACAAAGCTACTCAAAGTTGTGGCTGAAAGTATTGGGAGTTTCTTGGATATCAACAACTACACTCGCCATCTACTGCGACCTTTGGTTGCCAAAGTCTGTGTGCTTATGATCATCTCAAAGCCTGTCTCAAACAAGATATGGATTTCAGCCCAAAGAATTTTAGCAACACATTCGTTACCCTGACCTCACTATACTGCAACCATTGTGGCCTTCAAAGCCATTCAATCCAAACATGTTTCTGTTGAGATTCCGGCACCCAGGATCAATTACATAACACAATTTTACATTACAATAATAACATTATAACAATACAACACAAACACATAAATCTTTAAGAAAAACAAACACCACTCACACACTCATTTGAGGTCCTTGGAGCTCCTCCAAGCTGCACTTCACAATGGATCCAGAGCTCTATTTATAATCTCACATTGTGGAGGAACGGTGGAGAAGCCACATTTTTTTACTTCTTCATCTTCTCCAATTTTCTCCATTTTTCTTCTTATAGAGAATTCTTCTTTTCTTCATTTGCTTCTTCACTTCTTCTCAATTGCTCGAGAGACTACCAACACCAAGTCGGTGTTGATATTTCAACTTCCCCCTCAACGCTCATTACATCAAATTGACATTTTTGTAATAACTCCAAAATAGTAACATTTTTTAGCTATAACAATTTAGAAAATAATTTTACACATCTTAACAAACATGATCACCATGAATACTATGGTTTTATAAGTGATACTATTCATGGTGATCTAATTTATTGTATCACTTTTTTTTGTGTAAGTATTTTTCATTTTTTTGACTAAATTTAGTTTTGACTTGAAATTGTTTGATTAATTGTGATAGCTCAAAAGTGTTATTGTTTTGGGAGTTGTTACAAATATGCCAATTTGGTGTAGTGACTGACTTGCCGATCTTTGCATTCCAACATTGGGTTCATATTCACACATTGTCTTCATGTTCACACCTTGCACTCCTTCAATGTCTTGACCAATTCGTTCACAGATACATCATCAATTATATGTGCTCCCTTGTCACACACACACAACTTTCATGTACTCCTTTGGCACATCCAGCCACCAACTCTCATGGCACTTCAACACAACAGCGTGCTCTCTTGGCTCCCTCACTCACAACGTGCGCTCTGGCACAACCACACAACATGCTCTTTGGCACATTCACACACAACGTGCTCTCTGGCACGCGCGACCCTACAATCCCTTGTCGTAGCCTACATCGCCTTCATCACCCTGCCTACCAGTTCTCTCACGGGGACCCGCTACGTCTACGTACACGAACACACTGTGTCAGCGCTTGGCGTGACACCTCAATCTGGCTTCACTTGTCCATGACCAATCGCCTTGACAATCTCATAAATAATTCCTCGAAAATCTGATCTTTGAGTACCATACATATGAACAATACCAGTAAAGATGAATAGTGAATGGTGAATAATGTAATCTTCCAATGATAGTGTCGTCTTCCTCATGTGAACGATTACTTCACAATGAGGATGGCTCTGATACCAAATTGTTGAGATTCCGACACCCAGGATAAATTACATAACACAATTTTACATTACAATAACAACATTACAACAATACTGTAGAAAGAAATACTTCAATTTGTTGTGTATTTGATTCATCTTCAATAGGGTATAAATACAATAGGGTTTCTTGTCTTACAAGAAACAATCTTATAGAATATAGAAACTAGGTTACCTAAATATGAATTTAGAATATCTAAATATATATTGTTTCTATAATCTATAATTAGAATATACAGCTTTCTATACTCCTCAAGTTGGTGCATAGATGTCTATTATGCCCAACTTGTCAACTGAGCTGTCAAACACTTTCTGAGATACCCCTTTAGTTAAAACATAAGCTAATTGCTCTTCTGAGTAGGGCTGAAAACCGAACCATCGGTTCGGTTTTTCACCTAAACCGTGAATCGAACCGACCTAGGTCGGTTTCAAAATTTTTAAACCGAAACCGAATCGACCATTAACAAAACCGATCTGAAACCGAACCGATTCTAATTTATGCAAACCGTAACCGAACCGAAATCGACTAAAATCGAACCAAAATCGAAATAAAACTGAACCGACCGACTATTTAAACATATATATTATTTATATAAAAATATTATTTATTATATATATTCAATAGGTTCGGTTTGGTTGGTTAAAATCACATAGAAACCGAAACCGAACCGACCAGTTCGGTTTTGAATTTTTTAAAACCCAAACCGATCCGAACCGAATTTAACCCAACCAATTGGTTCGGTTTTGATCGGTTCATTCGGGTTGACCGATTTTTTTTTCAGCCCTACTTCTGAGGTTACAAATGCAAAGCGAATAACTTTCATGTCAAGATTCTCTTTAATAAAATGACGGTAAACCTCCACATGCTTTGTTCGATCATGCTGAACTGGATTATGTGCAATCTGAATGGCAGTTGTATTATCACAATGTAAATCCATAGGCCTTTGTAGCTCGAAACTCAATTCCTTCAGGACATTACGAATCCACAACATTTCACAAACTCCATGTGCCATACCTCGAAATTCAGCTTCTGCACTTGATCTAGCAACAACTTTTTATTTTTTACTACGCCAAGTTACAAGGTTCCCACCAACAAAAGTGAAATACCCTGATGTAGAGTGTCTATTAGTTTTATCACCAGCCCAATCCGCATCTGTGTATCCAACAACTTTCAATTCATTTTTTTAAACAATAATCCCTTACCAGGCGCCATCTTCAAATATTTTCAAGATACAAAAGACTACATTCATATGCTCTTCACTAGGACAATCATAAACTGACTAACAACACTCACAACATAAGCAATGTCAGGTCTAGTATGAGAAAGATAAATTAACCTTCCTACAAGACGTTGATATCTCCCTTTATCAGTAGGGACTTGACAAGGAAGAATAGCAATCCATGATTCATCTCAATGGGTGTCCTTATTGGTTTGCCATCCAACATCCCTGTTTCAGCGAGCAAATCAAGAACATACTTCCTTTGTGAAAGTGAAATCCCTTTTTTCGACCTTGCAAAACCCAGAAAATACTTCAGTTGTCTGAGATCCTTCATTTCAATTCCTTCGACAGATACTTTTGCAAATCATTTATTTATTTCTGATAATTCCCTGCAACGATCATGTCATCAACATATACAATTAGAGCTGTAATCTTACCATTCTGGTGTTTGATAAACAAGGTATGGTCAGAGTTGCTTTGCTTGTACCCAAAGCTCTCATGGACTTCGAAAATCTTCTGAACCAAGTTCTTGGAGACTATTTCAGCCATACAAAGACTTCTTCAATTTACACACCTTACCAGCGTCTCTTGGGTTATTCTTCACGCCTGGAGCATATCCATGTACACTTCTTCCTCCAAATTTTCATTGAAAATGCATTATTCACATCAAGTTGGTGCAAGGGCCAATCTTTATTTGCTGCAAGTGAAATTAAAATTCAGATAGTATTAATCTTCGCCACAGGTGCGAAAGTCTCCTCATAATCAATTCCATTGCGTTGTGTATATCCCTTGGCAACTAATCTTGCTTTGTATCTATCAATAGTTGCATCTGCATTAAGCTTCACATTAAACACCCAACGACACCACCAAGTCTTCATTCCAACAGGCTTGTCTACTACCTCCAAGTGACATTCTTCTGAAGAGCTTCAAATTCTTCATTCATTGCCGTCCATTTTGGATCCTTCAATGTGCCTTGCACATTACTAGGAATAGATACAGTAGATAATTGATTAATAACAAGTGCATGCGACTCAGAAAGCATATGGTTAGACATAAAGTTAGCTATAGGATATTTAGCTTGGGCTTTGATGTCTGGTTCATATGCTTTTTAGGAACTCCCTTAGTAACCCTTTGTGATTTCCTAGGTTCAACACTTTCTAACACAAAAGACTCATTAGAGGTTAAAGGTACCTGAGGTGGATCATTCTGGGTGAGATCTTCAGTTGCTGATGTAGAAGGGGGAATGTCGTGTGTGTGAGTTTCAGATACATTTTGATCATTCTTCTGTCTCATGAGAGAATTGATTTCTAGGAACCAAGTGGTCAATTGTCTACCCATTGAACGTGTCAATCTCTCTAGACAAGTCATTTGCTGCTGCTGCGGGAACCGTTTCTACTGTTACAGGAACTTCAAATTGTTCCTCCAAGTGTTCCAATTCTTCAAAGACATCAATAGAATGAGGATTCCCTTCACTATTGCTCTCCCCCTGAGGGAAGACTGGGAGACTCCCCCTGAGTAATATGGCTCAAATTCATGGAATGAGACATCAAGAGATATATGCATTTTGTCAGTGAGTGGGTCATAACACCTATACCCTTTTTGGAGATCTGCATAACCCACAAAAATACATCTCGTCGCACAGGGATCAAGCTTTCTCCGGTGTGGTTGGTATGTGGACAGGGCTGTGCACCCAAACACTCGGGGCTCAAAATTAGGCATAGATGGGATGGACAAAAGTGTATGGAGCTTCTGATAGGGTTCTTGAACTCAATGACCGCGAGGAGTACGTGTAATATATACTGCAGATTCACTGCTTCACCCCAATTAGATCGAGGGTACATTTTATGCCGAACAAGGAAGCACGAACAACTTCCAACAACTGCCTATCTTTTGTTATGCTAACCATTATGTTGAGAGTGTCAATATGGAGGTTTGATGACGAATCCATTTTACCGGAAAATTCAGACTATAGGGCCATTGACAAACTCTCCACGATTGTCAGATTGAAACACTCTGATGATTGTTGGTACTGTGTCGCCACCATTTTGTAAAAATCTGTAAACCTTCCAAATACCTCACTCTTTCGTTTTCAGTAATGACACCAGGTCATTCGAGTGCATCATCATAAAAGATACATATATTGGCTCTAGACAAAAAAGAATTTTTGCAGGACCCCAATCATCGGAGTGCATTTTCATAAGGCAACAGGACATCTATGAATACTTGGCGAATATGGAATACGGTGGCTCTTGGCCAGTTCACAAATGTCACAATGAATTCTGAATCTCTAACAACTGAAAAACAATGAGGCTGCACTTCTTAAGATAACAAAAAAGACAGATGTCCTAAACGACGATGCCATAACATACTACCTCCTTCTCCTTATCGACCCTAATGACTTGATTAGCTTGCCCCAAAAGATTTCTTGCGTTTCTCTTTCGTCTTCTGTCAGATCAAGTAGTACAATTTCCCCATTTCTAACACCATAACAAGAATCTGCGAGTCAGAATGTCCTGAAACGCACAGAAAAATGGATAGAACGTCCAATTACATGCAATGTGTGCGAATATTGACAGACATACAAGAGTTATAAGCTAGTGATGGAACAATTAAGACGGATTCAAGAGTCAGGGGTATCAGATAACACAATGGAACCTTCGCCGCTAACCAGGGTTGGAGTACCATCCGCAGTAGAGACTACATTTGAGAGGAAGCTCCAGATTTACCACAGGTTAGGGTTATTGTCATATGATCAGATGCACTGAATCAATTATCTATGTTACTATTCGAAATAACTTCATTCATACTCGATTGTGCTACTGAGCAAAGAAGATTGCATGGTGTGATCGACTAACGGCTGGGTTGTGAATAGCATAAGAAATTTTTTTTTTTTTTTTTATTCAAAAACCTACTTTCCCTGCTCTCTCTCTGTTTCTCTGAAAAACCAAAAAACAAAAAATCATCCCTGTTCTCTACAATCATCTCAAATCAACAAATTGAGATGGGGCTCGGTCGTAGATTAGTTTCCTGACGATTCGATTCAGACTCTGATAGTGATTCAGGGTGCAAATAGCGCGTGAAGGAAAGAGATGGCTTCTTCTCTTTCACTTCTTATGATTTCTTCTTCACTTGCTGATTTGCTGTGAGTGTTGGGTGATATACACGTAATTTTACAAATTATGACCCTTAATTTATATATGTTAGTACTTCAATTAATATATTTTATTCTATTATTTCAACTTTTATGTTTTTGTAGGATCTGCGCGCGTGAACGATAAGTCGCATTAAGGCGACAAATTTGAGAAAATGATTAATTGTCGATTCTAGGCGGTAGGTAAAAAGAGTGGTTCACACATCTAAGCCTGACCCGAATAAGCATGGTCCAATTACTTAACCTAGCCCAAGCCCAAACCAGAAAGCTAGAATCCTAAGCCCAGGCCTAACAAGGAAATAGGGAACCCTATTTAGGTTTCTCTATTGCCTTCTCTTGGAACGACTCCTCTTCTCTTCCACGTTTTCTTCCTCTCTTTGTCCAGCCACCATCTCCACCTCCCCAGGGCAGAGACAGAGCTCTCTGCCACTAACCAACCACCACCTCTCCACTAACCGACCTCGCCACCGCCACTAACCGAGCCATCTTCACCTTGCCACAGTTCTCTCTGTCCATAACACAGCCGCCACCACCATCTCCCTCCATCTCTCTCACTGCCACCATCACTCGAACACCATCGCCACAACCGCCGCGCACAGTACTTGCCGCGAACAGGGAGCACCTCCCTGTTTCTCTCCCTCGCAACCGCCCTCCTTCCTTCTTTCTCTCTTCTCCAAGGTCTCTCCCTCCTTCACGCCTCTCTCTGTTAGAGCCACCACCACCACCACGAGAACCTCGCTACCACCGCGAAACAGGGAGAACACCACCCTGTTTCAGCTCCCTATTTCTCGTCCTCTCTCTCGTGGTTTTGTTATTATCTCTGTTCGTTCACCTCCTCTCTCTTTGTTCTTGCAGGTAACAGGAGACATTCGTGAGGGAGAGGAAGCTCGCGAGGAGCGGAAGAAACGGAGGCGGGGCAGGCGCTGTCGCACTGGAGAAGACGAACCAGGGAGAGCAGCGCGAATTCGGCGGGAAATTCTGTTTTTCAGGTTTGAAAAAACGGTTTTTTGGCTATTGACGCCCCGAGAACTTGTAAGAGCCACCACAGAGTCTTTTTAGCTGTTTTTCCCGGGATTCGTGCGCGTAGAGGAAGTGATGGGATTCCTCATCCAGTGATGCTGTGACCACCACCACCACCATGAGTCACTAAACCCCACGCAAGGTGAAGAGGTGAACTCCTAGATGTAACAAACTAAATTAGTATTGATTCGCTTTAAGTTTTTCACGATGAATAATGATGTTTAATGATTCTCACTTTTATTTAATATAGAAATTTTTTGTTATTTCAGTGAGAGGGATATCATAGATTTCTTTGTAGATTATTTTTATTCCGGTGATTATCTTTTTTCTCCATATAAGCTTAGTCACGCTTTCTTATGTGTGGAATGTTAAGGATTAATTGATTCCGGTAGGTTAGTTATATGTGATCGTCATTTATTACGGTATTGTCTCCGGATATATCGTAAGTTTAAGATATCACATATTGACAAACCTTTGGTTCTTTTTAGGGAAAAGTAAATCTTAAATTCATTTACATTAGGGTATATTAATGGTTTAAAATATATTTTTCGTTACGTCGTTTGGATGTGAAAACACGTAGTTGAGTTCATCATAGCGAATCAACACTAGTTAGCGTGTGAAGTCTAGGAGGATTCTTGGAACCTTGTGATTTTTCTAAACTTAATTTTCATTAAATTAAATTCAATTTCGTATTTTTAAATTTGTTAGAATTATTAGCTTTAGTTCGCATAGTTTGTCTTCTTAACCTTGTTTTGTAGATGGTTTTTCCTCGTTGGGATCGACACCCCATTCTTTACTGCAATGACCGCGTGTTATGTTTGGGCGTAATCAAATTTTGGCGCCGTTGCCGGGGAACAAGCGTCATTCTACAAGGAAGGTTCGGTTATTATCTTTCTTGCTCATTTTTCATTTTATTTTATTTTATTCTTATTTTTTTAGGTTTTAGGTCCAGTTTAATTTTCTATCTTTATCTTTATTTTATTTTATTTCTAAGGAAAAAAATTTATTAAATAAAAAAAAATTATTAAATAAAAAAAAATTTATTAAATAAAAAAATTTATTAAATAAAAAAAATAGCTTCCAAGTTACTCTTTATCTTTATGTTTAATTTTTTTAATAATTATTAAATAATTTTTTTATCTTTATCTTATTTTATTTTATTTCAAAAAAAAACAATTTAAAAAATTAAAAATTAATCAAAAAAAAACATTGGGAGCGTGAGTTGGAATAGAAACCACCTAGGTTTGTGGGAGGAGATTGACCCAACCATTTTTTAATAATTACTTTCTTCACCACAAAACAAACGGTCTAAAGAGACAGATTTCTACTTCACCAAAGAATAACGAGATATTATATCAATGCATGGGAAAGGTTCAAGGATCTTTTGAATACATGCCCACACCATGGTATGAGAATTGGCGCTTAGTCAGTTATTTTTATGAGGGGCTCACCAGTAGAGAACGTCAGTTCCTTGAGATGATGTGTAATGGAGAATTTTTGCAAAAGGATCTTGACGGGGCCATTGAGTACCTGAATGACTTGGCTGAAAATGCTCATACTTGGACTGGTCCAAGTGCTACTGAGAGCACAGATAGACCACATCCAGCTGGAATTTACCAACTGAGGGAAAATGATAGCCTTAGAGCCTAATTTGATAGAGTAAACTAGGGAGTTAGAGGCACTTAAGACCAAGGATGGTCGGCCCACACATACTGTTGCCAGAGTTGAGCTACAGGACGTCTGTTTTATATGCGGGGGAGTTGAACACTTAGCACAGGATTGCCCAATCTTCATTGAGATGAGAGGGGTTTATGAGAAACAAATGTAACACCTTAGGGATGTACAAAAAAGCCTTATTCACTATTCTCTAACACTTACAATTCTGGCTGGAGAGATCACCCTAACTTTGGCTGGAGGTCTGAGGCCGACCAACCTACACACCCACAGGCAAACCACACTAGGTCATACCCTGCACCTCCATACAATGCACAATCTAACACAGGTTCCTTATCAGACACATTACATGCATTTATAGAGGCACAAGGTAAAACTAATCAAAAAATTGAGGTTGCATTGACACAGTTGGCAGAAGAGAACAAGGAGATCAAAAGCCAAATAAGCAAGTTACAAGTTCATTAACAGTACACAGCTTGGGGCCAATTTTCCGTCACAACCCTCAAGCAAATCCGAAGGGCCAACTTATGGCACAAACCTCTACTTCAGACTCTCAGAATGTCAAATAGGTTAATGCATGGCTACCAGAGTGGTAAGATCTTAGATGGGTCAAGCTCGTCACACACTATAAGCCCTCCCCATGTGCAAATGAGAGCATCCTGAGGATGAGGCCAACAAGAACATTTCAGTTTCACAGTTCCTTTTCCTCAAGCACTACGACCTACTGGAAAGAAATCAAAAATGTATGGTGAGATTCTAGAACACTTGAACAGGTTAAAATTAACTCACCTTTGCCACATGTGTTTATAACAGGTACCACACTTATGCGAGGGTCATCAAGGATCTATGCACTGATCAAGAAGAAACATCAGGTGGTTTGCTATCTTTTGTAATGGATTGATCCTCAACTTTTCAGGTTGTTGGTATACGATTCCTTCACCCTTTTTGACTAATTTATATCATTAGACTAGGTTTTGAGGCGCGTGTTTCCATATGTTCTTCCTCATCACTTCATAGTATATCTTTCATGAGGGAGAAATATATGTCGGGCTGACGACGTTAAACCAAGCGCTCCTAGGAGGCAACTAGCCTTAGTTGTGTGTCTTGCTGTTAGTTTGGATTGATTTTCGAGTACCCTATTTAGTTGTGTTTCACTCATACTCGTTAGCTCCATAACAATTTTTATTTTTCATTTATTATTATTATTATTTTAGTTTAGTTTAGGTTGTTACTTTTATGTTTTTCTTTTAGTGTCTCAGGTTATTTTAGGTGTTGCTATTGAGTCACTTGGAGCTCATCATCCCATATGTTCCTTTCTCCCGTCGGTATGAATTTCTTATATTTTGGTGACTGTGAGGACATTGTCTATTTGAAATTGGTAAAGCTTCACCATGGTAATATCACTCTAACCCTCCTCTTTTCTTTTGCCTTACTTTGTCATGATTATTATTTTATACATTGAGGACAATGTTTGGTTTAGGTTTGGGGTGTGGTTTACTAGATTTTTTTTTAATGCAATTTTCAGAAAATCTTTGAGTTTAAACGTATTTTACACTTTAAACCGAGTCATTTTTGTGTTCTAACTCAATCTCCATTGAACACTTAGATGATTATGGTAATTGTGTAAAATCTTCTTGAAAATGCATTTGAAATCCGAACTCTTGGTGAATAAAAAAAAAAAATTTCAAAAAAAAAAAATTCAAAAAAAAAGAAGAGGTTTTGAGTTCTTTTTAATTTCAGAGAATGATTTTGTTGCTTTAATTTTTGAGAAAACACATACTAGCACGTGTCACATAATTATATTATTGGAAAACATGATATTTGATAGTATCCTTATGTTAGATGTATTTCGTGCGACTTTTCAACTCGACTATTCATGCACTATAAGCCAAGTCAACATGATTTGAAGTTGATTAGTGAAGTATTAAACTAGAAAACTTTAGAATAATAGTGGAGACTTAACCCTTGTGAGTTTTGAGCCATTCTTTATTTCTTGAGGGTTATTAATTACACTCTGATTTTTCTTGAGTCCGCATTATTTCGTTGATGATCTCATTATTCTTGATTTTCTTATTGATTGCTTTAAGAATGACATAAAAATTGAATCTTTCCACTAGAACTTCTTGCTTTATTTAGTTGAGATGTCCTAGTACTAACTAGAACTTATGAAGTGATATAGGCATTTCTTTCTTTAAACCATTTTTAGCCTTTTAGCCTACCCAATAATAAATATCCATTTGCAGCCCTTTGAGCCTTTAGATAGCATTTTCTTTGTTATCCCCATTCCCAATACCTTACTCCAATCAAGGAGTAATACATTTAATTATTTTATCCTTACCCAATTTTCTGAGAATGTATCCGGTGAGATATATTTATGGAATGGGCAAATAAAAAAAATAAAAAAAGATATTTCATGCACCATCTAAGTAAAAGTGTTGGATTGTATCAATGGGGAAAAGCATGTAAAAAAAAATAATATATATATATATATTATATATGTGATTGAAGAAGAAAATAATGAAGAAAAAGTTAATGGTGTACAACATTGATTTGCTCTTCAATGCCCTATGTTTTATTCAAGGGTGTATCCATTCTCAGAAAATCTTTGTATCCTTTTTGTCCATTATTGTTTGCCATACTCCAAGCCCCCAATATTGACCTAGTAAAGACCTGATTGATCTTAAGTGAAAGTTAGCTTAATAGATGTGGAGATTGAATAGGCAAAGAACTATGGTGTTTGATTCAACATTCTCAAAAGTAATCAATATTCCGGTCCATGAGATCATATTCATTTCACTCTTTAAAAAATTTCACGTTTTCATGATAATTATATGTGAGACGTTTGCATTTTCCATAATATATTATTTCCTCACATATAACTGAGTGCCCCAATCTCTGAGCGTTTCATTTCTGAGCGAACCATGAGAGAATTGTAGTCGAAACGACTTTCTAAAGGTTTTCTTGTCACATTTTTACTATGAGATGAAGAGTTATGTTGATAAGGTCCCTCACACACACACTTCGAGTTGAGAATGATTATGAAATCATATTTAACCTTAGATACTATTAAATTATTGTACTCTATTGATATACTTTTGTGACAGTTTTAGTTTGTTGTTTTTCTCGAATGCTAAGCATTAGAAAATTACTCTAAAGAAAATAAAGAAGAATGCTCACGTTTTTGCATTATGTTTTTAGAAAATAGATTTTGTTTTATTGAGTCAGTAATGTTGGGGGGTAGCAATTTCTGGAAACCCTCACGAGACTATAACTCGTCCTCTAGAGTAATTTAGAGGTTTAAAGCCTTGTTGCACATTAAGGTAAGTGCAACCGTGATTCCTACGAAAGTGAGTTAGGATTTTATTCTTTATTTTGTTTTGCTCGAGGACTAGCAAAATATAGGTTTGGGGGTATTTGATATACACGTAATTATTACAAATTATGACCCTTAATTTATATATGTTAGTACTTCAATTAATATATTTTATTCTAATTATTTCAACTTTTATGTTTTTGTAGGAATCTGCGCGCGTGAACGATAAAGTCGCATTAAGGCGACAAATTTGAGAAAATGATTAATTTGTCGATTCTAGCGGTGGTACAAAAGAGTGGTTCACACATCTAAGCCTGACCCGAATAAGCATGGTCCAATTACTTTAACCTAGCCAAGCCCAAACCCAGAAAGCTAGAATCCTAAGCCCAGCCTAACAAGGAAATAGGGGAACCCTATTTAGGTTTCCTCTATTGCCTTCTCTTGGAACGACTCCTCTTCTCTTCCACGTTTTTCTTCCTCTCTTTTCCAGCCACCATCTCCACCTCCACCAGGGCAGAGACAGAGCTTTCTCGCCACTAACCAACCACCACCTCGCCACTAACCGACCTCGCCACCGCCACTAACCAGCCACCTTCACCTCGCCACAGTTCTCTCTGTCCATAACACAGCCGCCACCACCATCTCCCTCCATCTCTCTCACCACCACCATCACTCGAACACCATCGCCACCACCGCGCGCACAGTACTGCCGCGAAACAGGGAGCACCTCCCTGTTTCTCTCCCTCGCAACCGCCCTCCTTCCTCTTTCTCTCTTCTCCAAGGTCTCTCCCTCCTTCACGCCTCTCTCTGTTAGAGCCACCACCACCACGAGAACCTCGCTACCACCGCGAAACAGGGAGAACACCACCCTGTTTCAGCTCCCTGTTTCTCGTCCTCTCTCTCGCGGTTTTGTTATTATCTCTGTTCCTTCACCCTCTCTCTTTGTTCTTGCAGGTACAGGAGACATTCGTGAGGAGAGGAA